>VZSZ01005792.1:0-17893 GCA_013398815.1 Ibidorhyncha struthersii
TTTCTCCAGGAGAATGCTGTGGGAAATGCTGTCAAAGGCTTCACTAAAGTCTAGGTAGACAACATCCACTGCCTTTCCCTCATCCACTAAGTGGGTCACCTTGCCATAGGAGATCAGGTTAGTCAAGCAGGACCTGCCTTTCATGAACCCATGCTGACTGGGCCTGACTGCCTGGTTGTTCTGCATGTGCCATGTGATGGCACTCAGGATGATCTGCTCCTTAACCTTCCCTGGCATCAAGGTCGGACTGACAGGCCTGTAGTTCCCCGCATCCTCCCTCCAGCCCTTCTGGTGGATGTGCATCATATTTGCTAACGTTCGGTCAACTGGGACCTCCCTGGTTAGCCAGGACTGCTGAGAAATGATGGAAAGTGGCATGGTGAGCACCTCTGGCAGCTCCCTCGGTACCCTCGGGTGGATCCCATCCGGCTCCCCCAAGTGTCTGACTTCAGTCTTCCATACGTACTGAATCAGACCAAAGGTCAGTTTAACTGCATACCGTGTGTATAGGTGTGTGCCCATAGCAAGTGCCTCGAGATGGGTGTAAGAAAAATGAAGTGATACTTTCTCTGATTACTTTCTGAGCTTTAAGCAAATTGCAATTCAGGCATTTCTTGCAGTTCTTTATAACATGATAGGCAAATATTTGTTAAGAATGTCATAACAATAGTTTATTCTGCCTTGAAGCACAAAAATGAACCTTGCTTTCTTGAAAGTGGTTCTTCAGCCCTGTTAAATCAAGGGATAGGCAAAGTCTGTATTGCTTTTATTCATATCACCAAGGCTAGGATGATTTAGGAGTTATGAAAACAGACAAATGCATTTTTGCATTCCTTCATTATGAGTAATATGCATTTATTCTGCATTAACTTTAAAAACAAACAAAAAAATTAAGCTATCACGGGCAATTTGTAACTAGTATGCATTATAGCAAAATTAAACAAAATCATCCTGTCTCAGATAAGTATATAACAACCAGAAAAAAATGATGCCAAAAATACTTTTTTTTGAAGGTACTGTGCAAATAAGGGTGTAATAAAACAGTGCAAATACTGCCTCAACCCATAATTACTGTGGAGAATCATTAACCGCAGGGTCCTCTCTTATCCGTGTCTGAATTCTTTGCAACCTATAAAATACTCATGCTCAGTTCTCAAGTACAAGTTTTGTAAAGGGTCCTAGTTTTTGATAAACCAGAAACAGGAATTGTCAGGTAGGAAACTGAGTTCCAAAGCCAACATCCCTATTTCCAAGCAGAAGCTCATGTCTCAGGACTGGTTTATGTATAGAGAAAGTCGCTCTTGAGCAAAATCCAGCATTGTGAGAGAACACTTTATACGTAACTCAAACTAAACAGTGAAATATATATAGTTTTACAATGGTAATTGTATAATTATATACCATAATGTTGTTATGGTAAAACAATTGATACGTCATTCTGAATAAAACTTAGCCTAGGCTCCTCAGTTGCAAGGAAGAGAGTAACCTGCAATGAAAATGATCACATTTTACTCTAACCACTAAAAAGCAGAAGCAGTCATGCCTCTGTGGCTTTTCTGTAGGTGTAAAAATGGTGACTGGGGAAGAAACGAGGACAAAACTCAAAGCCACTTACATCTCAGTTTTACTTTCTACTCAGTGTGGATGTAAGAGGTTAAATAGCAAAATGTTATTTTAAAATACAAGTAATATATTATTGTGAATGAAGAGTTCTTGTTAACCTAATGAGCGGTTTCTGTGGTTCCGTGTATTACAAATGGGTATGTGCGATATCATTTAACAAAGATGCTGTCATTAATAATTATTTGTCACCTCAAAAAGTTGCGCTTTGCAAACAGCATCATATATTCATACATCCTGTTGTTGATGAGAGTTTGTGGATCTTACCCTCTTGAGAAGTGAGGTTGGATATTCAGAGGCATGCCACAGATCTTGCATCTTGCGTCCAGTCTCTTCTCTGCCATACCAGATAATACTTATGCACTTAGCTTTTACTAGAGATCAGCTCATTCATGGGACATGACAGAAAAGAGATTTTTCAACATCACACATGTAATGAAAGGGCAGCAGTGGCTTTTGTTGCACAAAACCTGTGTTGGTAATGTCAAAGGGCGTGGAATGATTCTACGTAAATCTCAAGTAAACAGGCGTAAGGTATTTAGATCAGCAGAAGCTGAAGCTCTTCAGTTTTTATGCTGAAAAGCCTTTTTATGAAAGATGAAGATAGATGTTTTTGACAGATGGGTGACCTGCTGGACGTCTCTTGATTAAACCCGATAATTTTTTTTTTTGAGGGAGAGAGATGTAAAGGAGGGGATAAGTAACTTGGGAAATAACCTGCCATCAATTGGAAAATGGATTCTGGAAACAGTCTGTTTGGGGGTTGAGAAGAGACTGTTATCGTGACAGAAGATGTTGTGAACCCTATGGGTGCATTAAACAATGGAAGTTACAAAGAAGATTGTCCCCTCAGAAGAAGAAGCAGCACTATCTGACAAAGAGCAGTGACAAATGCTTCTGCAGTTTTGAAGGCATTTTGTTTGCTGGACAGTAAGTGCAGAATCTTGAAAACCATTCCACTGACTCTACAAAGTAAATTACAAGAGGAGTTTACGGACTTGCCCTGATATATCTGAATAGAGAGGCCGTCTGTCAAGGGCATACCTTCTCAAGAATCAAATGAAATAAATTGGAGGATTTCTTGTGTATGTTGCAAATGGAAGTGATGGTCTGTAATCTCTTCCACGGATTCTTATACTGAGGAAGAACTGGTAATAATTAAAAAAATCAAAACCCCAAACAGACAAAAAAACCTTTCTGAGATGAAACACTGTGAGCAGTCTCATGTGGAAATAATTTCTGAATAAAACACAAAAATTGACAATGAGCTTTTAGCATTGTGGACTTCAGTAAATGAGAGGGAGTAATAGAACTCTTACCAAGCTAAAGAAGGAAATTCTTTCTCCCTCCTTCTGAGATGGCTGCAAATACTAAATCTACAGTTTGGAAAGCAAAATTCTGACAAACTATGTAATACAAGAGTAGGGAACTGTCGTATTCCTTCTGCTGCTCAGATGCCCCATGTTGGGCGCCAATTAATCTGTCGGTCCCGCCTGGGGTCCCCCATGTCCCCAGTGCCCGATTTGGCCTAAACCACGACAACTGGTTAAAGAATGCTGCCTGATTCCACAGATATTTATGATTTACAGGTCACAGCTGGAGGTAGACATCTAATTCTCTGAGAGGCAGAGCAGAAGCCTCACTCCTTGTTTTCAGCTGGTTAACTTTGGTGATTCTTTATTTAATACATAGGTATTTGTTGATTCCATCCTGGGATACCAGAATTTGTCCATCGTATTGTTTGCAGAATTCAACAGTGCTCTGGATTCCACTGTTTGGCAAGATGTCTGAAAGTTCCTTGTTGCCATACCCCAGTCTTTCCATGTTTCTGTCTCATTGTCTCCCAAGGCATGCTAGTGCACTGAGGCACATAATAAATACTTAGATGTACGGGTGCAAACATAAGAGGTGTTAATGCATACAAATTGTGAACCCAATCCCAGATTGTCACCTGGTTTGCCTCCTAAGCCTGTCTCATCATCTTATGTTGTATATCTCAAAACAAGACTTGGCTGAAGCAGCGCTGTTTCAGAGTTCCTCCTTCCTGCCGGCCGTTGACTTTTTACAGACATTTGAGTTTTCCTCAACTGTAGCAGTTGATTTTATTGAAGCTGGAGATATCTCAAAATCTGTGTGGACACTGAGTCCCAACTCCTCTATGTAAGCATGAGAGACTTGAATATTTATCAGAGCTTAATACATCGGCTGCATGAACTAGTGCTGGAATGCAACCCAGTCGCACGGAAGATGGATTGGATGGTGCCTGGTGGACATTTTATAGCACGCTACTCTGTCTGGAACGTTGGTGCAGAAAAAGTGGTGCCACATGGCAGTTGTTGATATTCTGTGTATGTGGTGAAAGCACATATTAGGGAGGCAAAGGCGTTTCCGTAAGACTGATTTGTTGTGACTGAGACTCATTTATAACATCTTTCTACAAGAGAGTCATAAGCAGGTGCTTGCAGGTCATTATGGGAGAGTTCATAAGTATGCAGCTGGTCTGCAAAGGGAAAAGAAAACATGGTCATAAGTCTTTCTAGTGGCAGGAATCTACATATGCATCTGTGGCTGACACTTTTGGGGAGTGTAATATAAAGACTAAAGCTCCGATTAGCTCAACATCCTGTCTCTAACAGAGGCCAATAGTGGAAGCCTAGGGAAAGTGTAAGGACAGATGAAAGGATTATTTTTTTTCCCCCGTGAATTTGCGCAGGTGCTTTTTTTTGTGTCCATGTATAAATCCCTAGGGTAGAATCTTCTGCCAGTGAGTCCCACAGTGTAGCTCCGCCTTGTGCAGTGCTCTTACTGAATTGCCTCCTGATGTTCAAAGATTCCACCCTCTTTGGCTTTTGTGTGAGGAATATCAGTGAGTAATTGTTCTCCGGCCATCATCCGCAGGCTTACAGTCTATTTTGGAAGCCATTCATGTATTTCTTCATGATTTTCCATTGACCTTTGTGTCTTTCCCAGTTCTACTGTGTCAGTTGTTGCGTACATTAGTAAGAACTAAGAAGTGACATAGTCTTTTTTTTTTTTTGTGTTCTCAATTCCTTTCATAACAATTCCTAACCTTCTGCTTGCCTTTTAGACGGCTGCTAAGCAGACATGCTTTTTTCATAAAACCATCTGCAGCCAACTCACAGATCTCTTTCCTGAGTCATAATAGCCACTTTGGACCTTGTCAATATGTATAAAATGTATGTAAACTTAATTTTTTGCATTATGTTACACTTTACGCTGAATTCTTTTTCTTGCTCAGTTATGAAGTATCATCCTGCAATTCTTCAGTTAGCTGACTTGCATTAGTAAGGACCATTTCCAACCCTTGTAATGGAAGAGCTGAGTTGAATCACACGTGCAGGTTGCCCTCCTGCATGCCAGAAATGCCGAACTCGCATGGGGCTTCCATTCATAGAATGAGAAGGATGCTTCTTCAGTGGCGTTGCAGAATTGTCATCAACACAGGAAGCATTCACTGATGCACTGGCCAAACAAGACCCAGTGGCACAGCCTGCTACCAGCAGTTGCCCACAGTGGGGAGGCACAGCACCAACAGAGGCAGGCACGTTCAGGTGCCCCAACAGCACAGTGATTCTGATGGCCCAAAAGGTTTGACGCTGGAACATTCAAGATCTGAGAGAGGAGGAAATTATGTTAGGCACTACCTGCTAACACTTCATTCAAGGATTGTCACAGCAATGAAATTTCTGTTTTGGTGCTGATGATTTTCCTGGCCTCATTAAGTACAAGGCTTTCACAATTATTTGGCCCACACAAGCCGAGAGTGTGCATCAAGTTTTTCTTTAATCGTGGTTTTAACAGTTACTCATGTGAGATTCTGAGATAAAAGTAAAATGAAGCATCCAACCATCCTTTTGCCTAGACTACAAGGATTCCTAATCTGTAGGAAACCCATTATGAATTCTCCCTCCCTCTTTTCTCTTTGTGTATTAAGTAAAATCATGAATCCCTACAGACATACACACTGGAGTTGCAGTAAAGTTCCCTTCCACAAGATCAAGAATTCTAATAAAAGACATAAATTCTGTTTCAGCCTTGAATCACAGTGGCAGCTTCTCAGTGCCCAGATCCCTGCATGGTTAAAATGGAAAACGGAAAATATTCTACTGCAAACCTGTCTAGACTTCATATTAAACATCAGGCTGTTGCTTCATTTTGAAGGTAGGTTTATTTTATTCTTCAACCGTTTCTAGCAACTTGGAAAGTCTGCTAAAGTAAAATGTGTAGTACTTTTGGAAGGGAGTTCAGGTGTCATTTTTAAAAGCACAAGCAGGATGCCATAGGAACACTCAGGTAAGAGTCTACCTCACGCGAAACTGTAAAAGTTTGCATTACATATTGAAAACAGTAATACAGGAGCCTTTCACTAGTAATTAGGGTTTTTTTCCAGATGTATCTTTATGTACCTCCTTCCCCCTCCATGAATATTACAAAACAATCTACTAATCTGTACTTCCAAAATAATACTTTTCCAAAGTATCACCACATCATTATGAAGACCAGTTCACATATGAAGAATAATATAAACAACTCTCGAGTATATAAATCTATAAAATTATTCAGTTTTATGTGCAATTTTAGTGGTTCATCCATTTAGAATTCACTGCAGCTAAATAAATCATGGTACTTGTTAAATCAGTGCACCACATACAAACTTAAGTTCTTTTCTCACGAAAGAAAAATCATTTTACAGTATTAAAGACATCCTAAAAGCAGCTTTTTCCTCTCAGAGCTGTTATTAATATTATCCTGTATCCTTCATAGATAGTGATTTCAATGCAAAACGGAGCTTTACTTTATGCATATGGAATGTGGTATCTATTTCACTATACAAATTCAACAACATCAAAATCAATGACAGGAAAAACCTTGGTTAACTAGCAATGAAGACAGAGGGTCTGTTTTCAAATCCTGAGAATTAATAAAAGAATATTCATTAGGATATCTTTATCAAGAACAGAATGTTTTCTAATACTGCTTTCAACTTTCTGACTACGCCTGGGTCTTTAATGAAATCCGCTGGGAGCAACGTCATAAAAAGCTTACCAAAAGCTGCTCTCCTGAACTACTGCTGATAGCACAGTGGATATGGTAGCTGAATTTTCAAGGGCAGCCTCAGCACTTACAGTTTGTTTGTTTGTTGACACCACAGCCTTTCTGGACAACCTGTTCCAGTCTTTGACCACTAACAGAGACAAATACAGTGATTAAAATCTCTGTATTTTAACCATCCTTGGCTTTGAACTTCCCATTCTTGCTAACCTGTGTAAAACCAGAGCTTCTTTGGTATTTTTCCTCTCTCTTTAATCTTTTCTTTGAGTGCTACATTAATAGAATTTTCCCTAACATCAACTTGAAAATGGTGTTCTAGCAGCCGTTGTTGCTCTGGCTGTTACTTTGCCTTAAAATTATTTAAAGATCAAGAATAGTTAGACTAGTTTTAAACTTACAGGCAGACATTCAGGGCACATTTCTGCAAAGCTTTTTCACAGAGTAAAGAATTTGCAAGGTAGTACTAAAAGAGGTTTTGGAAGTCAAGTGACATCTAGAACATTAGCTCTTGTTAATTATGGTGTAAAACAGGGCTACTTAACTGCATTCTGCAGTGACAGTTCATGTGAACCTCTGCCAACTTGTGGCAGACCAGCTCCCATGGGCAATCTCTTAGTAATGTGTGTTGAGATTTAAGCAAACTGTTCCAGAGGCTTTGGCAGAGGAAGGAAGAAAAGATTTTGGGACCTAGTATGGAAGGGGCTCTTTAGCCAGTGCAGAAGAGACTGTTTTGCTTCATTTTATCTTGGTCTTGCTTGGTGTGTTTAAATAAGTAAATAAAGCTATGAGTACTTTTTGGAGGGTTTTGGAGACAAAGCTTGTGGGTTTTGTCTTTCATCTTTATTCCTTTTTTTTTTTTCTTTTTTTTTTTTTTTTTTTTTTTTCCCCTTTTCTCTAAAGTTTTCTGTTACCAGTATGTACTAGGTTTGGATGGGATGGAGTTAATTTTTTCTTCACAGCAACCCATATGGTGCTGTGTTTTAGACAGGTGACCAGAGCAGCATTGATAACATACTAACATTTTAGCTATTGCTGAACAGTGCTTGCACAGTGTCAAACCCTTCTCTGTTTCTCACCATGCCCATCACAGCAGGATGCTGGGAGGGGACACAGCCAGGACAGCTGAGTCGAGTTGACTGAGGAGATACTCCATACCATATAATGTCGTGCTCAGCAATAACTCTGGTGGGATGGGGGGAAGTTTTTCCAATGTTATTTGCTCCTCAGGGACTNCTTGACCCACAAGCTTTCTTGCTTTTGCCCTTCCAGTTCTCCCCCATCCTGCCTGGGCTGTGGGGGGAGTGAGGAGCGACTGGGTTGGGGCTTACCCCAGCGAGGGTCAACCCGCTGCACAGCAGCTCCCAATTTCCATTCTTGGATCTGTTGTGACATTGAAGAGGCAACTTGTGGCTTCTTCAAAGACGAATCTCGGGAGAAGCATCTTGGTCTTGCGCACGTCCTACAAATGATGTGTTTATAAACACAAGTAAGACTCATGCCATCATAAAACATAGTTGTGCACTGGCCACTTCTGTCAAGCTGACAGTTCTTCAATATGTTTAAAATGTCTGTACTAACATCTTGATTTATATGTTTTTTTTCCGCATTGCTTTAAGCCTTTCTGCTTCCCACATATTTACTTTATTTTTTACTGTAATAAAGCTGAGCAGATGTTTGTGTTGCAAATTATGTCTTAGACTCAGAAATAATAATATTTTAACAACAATAATTATGCATAATTGAAGAAAAATGTACCTTTTGAGACAGGGTGTTTGGAGTTTTTTTGTTTGTTGGTTGGTTTTGGGTTGGTTTTTTTTTTCCTTCCTCCCTTCATGTCACCAGTTCTCTGCAACCTGTCAGATAGTAGGGTCTTGGTCCACTCTTCTAAATTAAAGAAATTTACTTAAAGGAGCATGAATTTTCAGACTATAACTGCATACACTGGTTACACGTGTGAGCTGTGATCATGATGTATGTGAGAATGAAATTGAATCAGCATCTCAACATTCTTATCCTCTAATTTCACTCCTAATTGCTGGAATTAAAATTAAGCAAGAAATGGAATGATGACAGTCCATCTCCATGTTAACATGCAGTGAAGTCAAACATTTGTTAACTGCCTGAGGATTATTCTACAGATACAACATTTGAATGAGATGGTAAAGCTTAGAAAAGGTTGCTATCGTAGAACACAAAAGCTTGTTTTAGTTGTTCGTGTGGTTGTAGTCGCCAAGGCTGCATGTCCAGTTAGCGTAAGGGCAATGTGGAATAGCACTTAGATGAGTAAAGGGACTACCAAATTCAGATTTACGTCTGAATGCATCTACATTTACGCATATTTAGTACCTGATTGTACTACCAGTTTGAGTTGCATGGAGTGCGGGATTGTATTTACTTGAGCTTTTTATAAAATCATATCAAGCCTTGTTCAAATTATTTATGTAAAGTGTATTAACTGTTCTTGAGATAGTAATAAATAGGCTCTGCATTTGTATTATTTCTTGCTAGGCTACTGCAGCTCAGTCAGCACAAGGGGTAGTGCTGAGGGAGAGGGTTGCTGTTGAGCTTTCAGCGGTGCAGAACTTCATGCCAAGTGCAGCAGTGAGCTTGCTTTCACGGGAAGCACACTAAGGAAACGTGTAACTGATAGACAACCTAATTCTGCCTTTGCCTTTAACAGGAGTGACGATACTTGTCTGGATGCTCACGGGTTAGTGTAAAACTCGTCACTGGGTGTCACTGTCACACCGCAGGAGTCTGGGTGAAAGTGGGTTTCTCTGGCCTCGAATTACAAAGGTCTTAAAGGCAGATGTTGGGCAGTGCAAGTGGCAGAGGCACTGGGTATGACTGCAGAACCTGTTACTGTAAAGCGCACACAAAAAGGGTATTTGCATAGTCTGCCAGCAGTGCTTATAAGCTGCTTGATGTTTCCTGATGTGCTGATATTTGAGCTCCGAGAATGAACAGCAGTCGTATTTTTCTCTGTGCTTTTCACCGTGTAGGAGGTGGTGGAGGGCTCTTCCTATTCTTTGTATGTATCAGTATTCAAAAGAATCTAAACAACATTCAAATCATACAAAGTAAAACTGAAAGGGATTGCTAGAGGACATCTCGCTCGTTCCCCTGCCCCAAGTAGGTCAATTATGTCTTCAACTATCCAGACTAATGTGTTTTTAAAAACAGCACTGATGGTCAGTGTTCTTGGTGATTTCTTCCAGTACTTAATCACTCTTCTCACAGTTTTCTTGCTAACAAACCTCGATATCCTTTCCTGGAATTTAGTTGTTATGTCTTGTTCCACCTAGCAGGAGCTGAGAATTAAACCTTCCGTTCCACTTTGCTTCATACTCTTAAGGGGTTGGGTTTTGGGTTTGGAGCACATTTTATACTTTCATTTAGGCTAACACTCAAATAAATATGTACAGCAGGAGTGCATGGGAGTTTACAAGACTAGCCATGGCGTCTTCACAAGGGAAATAATACACCACTTAGAAAGTGCCTGCTATTAAAATGGTGATTTTTGCCTGTATTTTATTAAAGGGGGGGGAAATGAAAGTCATTCAAATTTTGTATTTAATATTTAAAAACTGTGGCTAGTGATTCAAGCTTTATTGGATTCTTTCATAATTTTCATTCAGACAAGACAAAGTCCCCCATAGTTTTAAGTATTTGGCTCTGTTTTTCCTCTTTCGTTTCAGATTGGGGCATTTTTCCATGTCCTGTAATGTAGTATCAGATTTTGGGAGAGGGAAGGAGGAAGATTTCTTCAACGGTTGCTAGAGGAGCATCTAGTCCTTTGAAGGGTATCAGGATTTTATTATGGGAGTCAGCAGGCAGAACAGCAGATCAGTTCACCTCCATGGTGGTTTTCTGGCCACTCGCTATGGGCACAACAATGACACACTGAAAATCCTTTGTGTATGGAGTAGTGCTACCATGTCTGTAGTCTTATCGAAGAAAGATTTCTTTGTTTACACCCCAGCCTAGCATTCGTCTTGTTCTCTCCTGAACAGTCTCGGAGTTCTGCAGCATCTCTTTGAAGTGTAGCACCATCTAAGAGTTCAGCAGTGTTGGGCAGGGAGATACTTTATCATATAAACAATATTCCGATATGTGCCATTAGTATGGTTTTCTTTGATTAATAGTTTTGAATGGTGAATGTTTAACAGCATGTCATTGGGGCTTAGCTTGTGATCTGTTTCATCCCAAAGATTCCTTTTCTATCCAATTTCCCTTTCTGGTTTTAGTGCAGTTAATTATATTTGCCCAGCAATAACTTCTTGCATTTGTTTTTTGTGAGTTGTGTGTGTTTCTTGCAATCCATTTCTACAGTTTAAGCTAAGTATGAGCTACCAGACTGATCACCAAAGCACTTGTAGCCCCTACTGTTTGAAGTTATTTGAAAATGACAAGTTGTAGTCTATTCCTTTGCCTAGGCCAGTCATGAAAATACTGAAAATTGCAAATTCCTAACAGGCTTCTGTGGATTACCTAGCAGTAAGCTACTTTTTCTTCCAAGTATATAAAAGCTAGGTTATTTTTCCAGTTTCCTTCAGGATATTTTCAACAAGAATTACGTCACTGGTATGTGAATTCTCGGCTCCTTCTTTTCTCCCTTTATAAAGATTGGGTGTTTTCCCCTTTTTTGGTTTTCAAGAATCATAACCATCTCGGTAAGAACTCACAGATACTTGATAGTGGCTCTGAGAGTACTTGATATACTTCTCTACCTGCAGCATAGTGCGTACATATATCACCTATGTAATAAATACAAACACAGAATTAAAGAAATGCTTACAACACCCCTAAATGGAATTTTACAATTGTTTCATAATTAAGTGAGCCCATGATATCTCTCAAAGACAAATTCTTCACTTAAGAATGCATTGCAATGATAGCTGAATCAAAGTCTTTATTATAACAGAAGTTTCATTTTTACTTTTCTTTGCCTGTGATGTTACAATTTCCTTTCTTATTGTTACGTAGAAGCCTGGGGGGTGCATGTGTGCGTGTGTTCAAAGAAAGGACAGGAGTGGTATTTTGAGGTGGCTGGAAGGATTTTAACCACTAGAAAGAAAAAAGGTAAACATTTAAACATTCAATAGTTTCTAGGTATCAATTTTTGTGCTAAGAGGTCAAACCTGCTTAGTTTAATTGCTGGTGTCCTAACACATATAGTTACATTTTACCTTAAGGTCAGTGGAGCCAGATACTTGCAGGTCATCTGCTGGAACTGTGCATCTTGGATAGGATTGATGAGGCCAGTGCTGTGATGGTCAACTAATTGCCCATAACACTTGTTGAAAACCTTCTAGTTAATTAAATGCCATGTTTGTCGTTACTATAAATGGACACAAGCTTTTATTTCTTCCTTGTTAATTGTCCCACATTTATCAGTGCTAGTTGACTCCGTGCTCTTGAGATTTCTGAGTTTATCGAGGAAAATTTAAATTATTTTCTCAGAAAAGGGGATTAGTACCGGCATTCTTGTCAGTTGCATTGACAGCTGATGCTTTCTTCACAAGCGTATTAACTTGACCTCATTAGTTTTTGCATCCAGCTCACTTAAACACAGAAGATTGTATTTCAGTAGAAGCCAATCATGTTAATTACATCTGATCAGTTTGCATATTCATAAGCCATTGGCTGTTTTATGGACAGCAAAAATAAACACTGTATCTTTTTAATAATTTTAAGTGGGTCACTTTCAGGACTGTATCTGTTTTAAATAAATTATCATACTGCTAAGGGCCATGGGCAAAAGCTTTTTATTAGTAATGTGACAGTTTGGGGTTTGTTTTGTTTTTTAAGGACAGCAATATTTGTTTATGAAATCACTACTAGCCAACCATATTAAAGATATGACAGTATGTCTTACCTGGTTTGTGGGAATTCTACCTACTCTGGGTAGGTAAGAAACCATTTTACAGGGAAATGCTGTAATTACCAATTTGAGATTCCCAAACTGCACAGAAAGCAAATCACGATGAGTGATATAATTATATGGTATTTTAAACTGTTGTAACAGCAGTAGCTAAATTTGAGTTTTGTTGGTCTCTGCTAGTGTTTCCTGCATGTAATTTTTGGAGTATCAGTGGTTTGTGTGTGGCAAGTGAAAGGCCTATGTAAAGACAAGGTTTCTACCTTGAGGACTTTACCCTGATGGAATCTGGTGTTTCAGCTGCGTTGCCACTGAGGGGATGACAAAGGCTCTCAGGCACACTGGAATGCTTGTTTCGTTTATTCTGCAAGCCCCAGCTCCTCTGCCTTGGTTGCGTACCCAGGCTGTGAGCCTCGCTGGGTCTTTCCGACAGCACAGGTAGGGTTTATCCCAACTGAAGAAGAGGGTGCAGGCTTTCACTCTTGTGGTGCAAGTGTCTGTTGTTCAGTATCACACAGACTCTCGCTTTGCTCAGACGTGATAAAGTGGAAGAGACACTTTGTTCCTCTGGACGCTGCACGTTTGCCAAATGGTACCCTTGCATGAAGGTAAATCCATTTCTACCCAAGGGTTTTAGACTTACTGTCCAGGTCTCTTCCCTCTCCAGTGTGTGCACTGTCCTCCCTGTTTGTGCTCTGTAGAGGAACTGAAGGAAGACAGAAGGAAGGAGTCTTCTACGAAGAACCAAAATAGATGCATTTTCCTGAAAGGGCAATGGAAGAAGTTCCCGTGAATGTGTTGGTGGGGGCTTGTTACGTCAGTGATCATGTTAGGCATCCAGCTATATAAATAACAACCAAATGAATAAAATAAAAATATGCTTATGCTCAGCCTAACTAAAAACAAACGTGTCATCAGATGAATATCAGTAGAAGAAATGAACTCTACAAAGAGAATGGAGCCTGTTTTTCTGCAGCTTGTGCTTCTGGCATAAAACACACTGGTGTGTAACATTTGTTCTGTTGTTGTCGAAGGACAGATATGGTTTCTCTGCTTTTGGGCAGACTGAAGAGTGGGGAAACCTTTCCTATATGATATTTTCTTCCATCTTGCTTGAGATAAGCATTTCCAGGATGCACAGACAATTTAACAGAAGGTAAGGTAAATTATCTTAAAAACAAAACAAAACAAAACTTTCCTTCATGGCTTTGGTTATGTGCCTTGGGGGGTGTGGATTTTCAGACTCATTTTTTGTAATTGTTCCTCAGATATTTGAAGGAATTGCCAAGAAAGGGTTTGGGGTTCTTTGTGTTTCTCTGACTTGTCGTAGGGAACTGTTTTTCCTCCCATAGACAGGCAGACAAACAGACATTCACAGAGACTTTGTAAAAAATAAATACATGCTTTTAAAATTAACATTTAGTTTTCATGGACACAAAAAATAATTTTTACCACAAAAAATGTTCTTGTCAAAATAGCTTTTCTTTTCTGCCCTCCTTTTTCCCCTATGCAAAGGATTTGCTCTTTGGGGTATTCAACTCGATCCACATTTCACAGCAAGGCAAGTGAGGAAGGAAAAGATTCAAATTCTATTCACATTTTAGAAAAAGATGGCTTTAGCACTTGGGTTAAACTTGAGGTATTCTGCACTCCTGACTTTATCTGCAGACCCGCTGTTGTCCAGGCCTCTTTTGTTTAAATACAGTAGGGTTTAAATCTGGCTCTTTGAGAGTTTGCCGTTTCTGCGTGCTCAGTCTTTTTCTGCATGGTCCCACATGTACTGTTGCACGCTGTCATTTGCACACTCCGTGAGATTGTAGGAAAATCCTTCCGGTATCAGATGTGCACTGAAATTCTTCAGGGACTTCCAGAGGGTTTTCAGTTTAACATCAAAAAATATTTTACAGTGGTTAGTTTTAACTCTCGGGTCTGATCTGTGAATTGAAGATTGATCTTACAGTATGAAGTAAATTTTCATGTTATTATCTAGATTAATTGCTATACTGAAACCTTGATTTTGTAATATGCTATCATATGTGCAATATGCTTCAGAATTATAGCTAATAGTCTCAGTAAATCCTAACTTACCTGAATGTTTACAAGCTCATTTACCTCTGGGAAATATGCAGCGATCTTTCTGTGTGTGTGTACTTGGTCTGTTTCAAGTGGGACTAGATATATAGCAGCACTGATTGACAAATTAATGCTTTCAGCTCCTGCTCAACATAAGTGAATTATAAGTACAAAAGGCATGTTATAAACTAATAATTTTACCTTTATTCTGTTGCTAAAAGCTACTAATAACGAAAACAAATCAAAATAGTAATGTAGCCTAACTCATGCAAGAACAAAAGAACAGGCAGAAGAGGCACTGTACAGCAAAGTAATTGTTTTAATTAAGAATCAAGGAAGACTAAGAACATTACTCCATTTTTTATGGATTCATTTCTGCAAGGGAGTTGCATAAAGCATATTTACATCCATTTCCTCTTAACATCATACAATATCGAACATCTAAAAGTTAGTGTTATCAAAAGTGAAATATTCATTCACAAAGTATGAAACATCCAGCTCATTTTGCTAGGTATCCAATAAAAGCATACTTTTCAGTTACTGTAAACTGTTATTTTGGAAACCTCCAGTGACAAAAGTTACAAATCCTTGTGGAGGGAGCTGCTATAATCAATTAATAGTGTGATTAATAGTCTTTTCATTGATCAGAATGTAGTAAATACCTCACCTACTGCCTTGGGACCTGGTCAAAAGTCTATTGTAATGTCACTTAAAAGTGGGGACTTTGTAGACTTCAGGCAGCTTTGGATAATCCCGGTTTTCTTGTGTTAAAGTGTAGGAGCAACATGATAAGTAAGCAATTGACCCTACTATAGGTTTGCAAATACATGTATTTTTCTGCTCAGTTCTCATTATCTGAAAAAGATTATTGTATCTGTGGACTTTTTTGCTAATGAAAATGAAGTAGAATTAGCGATTTGAATGATGGCACCGCATGTAGAAAGCAAATTATGGTAACCTAGAGTACAGGAAATGAGATGAAAAATCATTTCCACAGTTCCGTTGTTTGAAAAAGTTTACTTGATTTACACAGGTCACAAAAGAGTAATGTCAAATATTCATCCCAAAAAATAATTTCTGATCTTATATTCAGATTACCTTGGATTTGGGTACAAGTTGTCTGTATTGTAGTTAGTTTTAGGGAAGTTGAAAATTAACCTGATGAAAATGATATTGTGATGTAAAGCTGAAAAGGCTTACATTAAGAGGAGCAGAATAACCAATTCCTTTGCCTTTTTTTTTTTTTTTTTAGTAATGGCTCAATTAAGAGTTGAAGAAGGTGATTTCTTACTTTTACTCTTGAGAGTTACTGTTTTTGTACATCTGAATAACTGTAGGGTTTTCTGCAGTAGGACATAAAACAAGGCCAAGGGGATAAGTCTAAACCAGCAAAAGTACTTGTTGCATTGATATCTATGAGTAATCTCATAATAAGTTCAATTAAACTTTTTGAAAAGGTACATTAACTTCAAGTGTAGGCAGTTAATAGTCATACTTATTTCAGATTTTCTGTAACCATAAAATGTGTATTTCAGATTTGTTGACTTAAAAATATTAAATAACATTTTTAATACAAGCATGAATAAATGGAAGCACCATGTTTTTATTCTCTGCTATAAGAAAAAAACACAATCTGGAAGACACATACTTTAATTTCTGAGAACCTCAGATATTCTGATCAGCCACCTTTATATTTATACAAATGCAGTGGACAACAATGGGTATACTTCCCCGGTGATTTTCCAGTACTGCTCCTTTTTCTTTGTGGAGAAGTGTCAGAAAAACACCACTGCAAAAAGAGAGCTCACAACGTGGCACTGCCTTTTTGTTTGTCAGTTGAGAAAGAAGAGCTGTATAACTGTAATGTAAGAGCTTCTGAAAATCTGTATTTTGAAATTTGAAGGGCTGATAACACAAGTAGGGCCATTCTCTCTTGTGCCAAGCAGAAATCACAGGTGTAAGACAGAGCAGATTTCACTTCAGCATCTTGTGAGTTATAGGGCGACAGATACTGCTGCAAAATATTTAAGTATCAAAGATATTTGTGTTCATATCACTTCCATATTTTATTTAATGACAACTCAAGTGGTATGACAAAAAAAGTATTTATCTTGTTTTTCTGTAGAAAGGATTAAGGATTTTATAAGGACAGAAACAATAAGATAAATACATCTGGTATGATGCTGATGTAAATCGTGGGACAGTTAGATGTTTTTCTTTGACTCCTGGCTTTACCATCATAATTAACTTTTCTCAACACTTTAGTGTTATAATTTCATATTGACTCTAGGGAATCTCAAAAAATAAGACATTATTGTTCCTATTAATTTATTGTGTTTCACATAAAGACATAAACATTTTGCTTTATGTAAATCAATATTCAATTATGGTAGAGAATTATATAGAAACAGCTGAATGTAGCTGTCATACAGAATTAGGTAATTTTACTCTGAACATTATTTACCATGTAATAGAAAAATTATTCGGTGGTGATTTGTTAGTATAGAGCAGATTGTTATTCATACAGAAAGGAATATTATGTGCAGAGGAGAAACAACATTTGCAGTTATTAAATATTAGTGATACTTTCCATGTACTTTTCTCTGAGATGCTGTTGTGCTCCATTATTAATACTGGCAATGTGCTGTATTTTGTGTAGTATTCAGGGACCTGTGGCCGCTGCCCCAAAAGGCTTCTAAATGGACTAAACTAAATGGATGTTAAAAAAAAACCAACCCAAATCATGTCAATTTGAAAGCCAAGATAAAGCCCCCGAATTGCCAGATTAGGCCAAAGCCAAATCCGTTTACGTATTGTGTTCAGTTCTTACTTAATTTCCTGACTCCCTCTCACAAAATAGCTTGTGCCATCTGGAATTTCGTGTGGGTAGCACGGTTGTGTCTGTGAGCTGTGTTTGTGGGAAGGTGTTGAGGTTTTGGCTGGTTCCATGGCTCGGCCCTGCCGGAGCCTCCCAGCGCCTCGGAGCGCTGCGATTTGGTAGGTATATCAGGAGGGGGGTGTGAATATAATTAAAGGAGAGAGTCAGACTTTACGGTTTCAGCACTCGCATTGGGAATGTTTACATAACTGCTCAGAAGAGGCCTTTTCCCTGTACCTGTTTACACTCTTTTATTTTTGAAATTCTTGAAGCATTCTGCCCGTGGAGAGTCCTCACAGGCCCTCGATTGCTGGGGAGAAAAGCCCCCTTAGTGAATCGTTGGGAAAACATTCCATAACAAACCGGTC
>VZSZ01005792.1:17956-102250 GCA_013398815.1 Ibidorhyncha struthersii
TCAATTTAATTAAGTGGGTTTGGAGTCCAGCGCTGGCCTAACAAGCACTTCTTCATGAATGAAAGATTTGTCTCCGGCAGTGAGGCACGGCTGCGAACAATGTCAACAGCAATTACTGCCAGCGATGGCCGTTTGAGCAGCTCCCATGGACGGGCGGGTGCTGGGAAGGCGGCGCGGCGTGCAAGGCCGGCAGAAATGTTTTGGAGATTGTATTTGCCTATCGTACAGCAGACTTGTCATCCATGTGCCCAAGGTTTTAAGCAAAGTTGGGCCTCGTGGGAAGGATTTGTCTAAAGATGCTGATGCAGTTGGGGAGCTGCCTCTGGCAGAGG
Organism: Ibidorhyncha struthersii; assembly: GCA_013398815.1. NCBI lineage: Eukaryota > Metazoa > Chordata > Aves > Charadriiformes > Charadriidae > Ibidorhyncha > Ibidorhyncha struthersii. The sequence continues at coordinate 18,289 of VZSZ01005792.1, forward strand.
TGGCACCAGTGGTACGAGGGCGCTGTCGGAATCGGTGCCACAAGAAGTGGTGTCTGTGTGGGTGACGTCTGGGACCCAATCTGTTACCGCACAAGTGGTGGCAGTAATTTCACTTAAATTGAATGTAATGCCTCACTGAAGGTTATAACAATCCCATTTATGAATCCACTGATCTTTCTTAGTTTGTAGGCCCATTTGAATGGAATTTAATGAGGACCTAATGAATCTTTTGTCTATATTATGCTTCACTTTGCTTTCATTAGGGACCCACTGCTTGTCTTGGGCTTTCTCTTTGGAAACCTGAAATCTCTAGCACCGAGGTGAATTTTTCCTTTGGTAACTAGTTAAAAACAAACATCAGACCCACAGCTTCCTCTGTTAAGGGAAAACACACGCAGCAGCAGGACACCTACAGCTCCTACGCAGTCTGCTGCCTGTGCCCTGAGAACACCCACGCTGCTGGTTTTGCTAACCATGTCCTGAGAAAAAGTTGTTGTGCAATTGATATTCTGTATAGGAAAGTAATGTATTCTATGGCATAATCAGCATGGAATTGTGATGTGAATTGAAATTTGTGACAGCGTGGTCAGCGCTCAGCAACCAACATGTGCTCCACTTACACGTGCGGTTCACGGTATGCAGAACTTGTGGAGGTACTGTGCAGGCTAATTGGATTTAGTGAAGACATGTCCACGTAATAGCAGAGATTAAAATTCTGACAAATTTGAACAAGGCATTAAAAGGAAAGGGAGTACAGTTTATTAAAGTAACCATTTTGAATTATGAATTATGATTTCTGATGATATTTGAACTCAAATGTATAACTATATCCCAACTTGTTTTCAGAGTCCATAAAATTATTACTTTTCTAGCCTTTGAATTTTTGTCACTTTTTTTTTTTCCTGTTTTCTTGGAGGGGAAGGAAGGACCTGGCATCTCTTGTTATGCAGCATGTTAGATGCAGTAGATAAAATCTGAGAAATCTGAGAGATTTTTGAAGCTCTGGGAACTTTCATGTAGAGTTTGAAATCTGTAGGTTTTGCAAGCTGTACTCCTTAAATAGAGATTTGCAAAACAGAGAAGTCTGTGGTTCTCACAAACAGCCTTCGGTGTTTGGCAGTTGGTTCCAGAATGTCTACTGAAAGAATTTAGAATTATGGGATACTGTAGTCTCACCCGTGGCTCGATAAAGGCTACACTTTTTACAACAGTTCTGTAAATATTGATAATTTTGTCCATGGCTAAAATGTGGAATGGAATAGAGTAAAAGTGTTGCAAACCAGGAAATCTTTTTAATTGCTTTCAGTTGAACTCTTTGACCCATTATTATTAAGAGCGTCAAGCACAAATTCAGTTGCTTGAGGGGGAGTTTAGTTTTCCAGAACTCCTGGTCAGGTGGTGTTACAGAGCACCTCCCATCACATCGTTTGCGTTTTCACGCAGTGAGTGTGCAGTTAAGTGTTGTTTGCAATGATCATCTTAGTAGTGCCAATAAACTACTTTGGCATCTGAACAGTAGGTAATAACAGATTTATCTCCTTGGTCAGGAGCTAAAACCAAAATTTTTTTTTTTTAAAAAAGCCTATGACAAACTAGTTGAGGGATCTTAAATCACTTATTAGTAGCCCATTCAAAATGATAAACCATCAGAGGACTTGGGCATCCTAGCATGTTGAGGTTTGCGCTTCAAAGCTATGGGGAGACAGAAATTGAGGCATGTTTGGAGCTGCTGTAATGGTGGTAGAATATTACAGCAGCGAGAAGCCAGCAACAAAAATGAGCAGCTTTGATTCCTAGCTGACTTACCCTCGAGGGTGTCGCCTGGGGTAACCCTCATGCTGGTGGGTAACTACACACAGCAGTCTCTTATGTAGATTAATCAACTTAATTATGCATAGTGTAAATATGTATGTGCCTGTGTGTAGATATATATGTCATATTTCAATACAGTCTTATACTCCCAAATGTGACATTTTATGATGTGGCTATTGGATTATTTATTTAAACCATAGTGAGCTTGCTTATCTAACAGTTCCATCAGGTTTTCTACTTGTATTTGGTCCTGTTTCCCTCTGTAAATGCCCTGAGACTCCTCACCAGGGTAGAGAAAAATTCTGTGATACAGTTCTGCACTGTGTCACTCCATTCTCAGAGAAACCAAATGCTGCCTGAAATTGCTTCTTTTTACTCAGGTTTATGAATGCAGCTTCTGACTTGGGATGATTCCTGTCAATTTGAAGCCCTGACAGTGCCATTTAAAAACTGACAAGACATACAATGAACTGCCTGAGCATCAGCTTGAAGTAGACAATGAGAAGTTTCTTTGGGGCATTTTCACAGGCAGATCAGGGTGAGAAATGCAGCTCTTCTTTATCTGTATAATGCTTTGAAATGTATCCAATTAATGATTATAACACCCTCACCATGTCAGTCAGGGTTTTTTCATCCAAGGTGACCATTTTATTGGTTTATTTTAGTTTGTTTTTTTAAGAGATTTTGTGGTAGCAATTCTCTTCGTTAGATAATCATTTAACAAGACAAAAATTAAATTTCTTATTTAAAAAGAGATGGAGAAGTGGCAGTTATTACCAGTATGTTCCCAGTGAGCAGAAACACATCTATTTACCAATTATTTTTTTTTAAGCATTAAAAAATTCTTTCAGATTTCCAGATTTTTTTTCCTTCTCAATTCTGCATTTCTGAATGAATTTCTTTTGAGAGACCTAGCTGTAGTCTATCTAATACTATCAGAAAAGCAGCACTGTGTCTGTGCCTGCTCACTTTCTCTTAAAAATACTCTGCAGCTATGTCTTCATGAACATAAACAATTCTGAAGCTTGCCTTTTCTGTTAAGTAGTGTGTTAAGTGTACATCCACATAATCTAATTTTTGGCACATGAAGTCAATACTCCTGGCAGATGGTTTTCTAGTGGTAACTATTTCTTTTCCTCGTTGGTATGCACAATGCTATACTGAGCTAAACCCAACTGATCACCGCTGTTCCAGCTGAGAGGCAAGAAGGTTTTTTTTCACAGCTATTGTACACTGTTTTCCTAATCACAAATTGCAAGTAGTTTAGAAGACATTTTATTTCATTTTTTAACTTACATAAAATCTATGCTTCTCTCTGTTGTTCTGCGCTCTGTTGCTGTTTACACTGTGCCCTGTGATATCTTATCTGGGGCATTAGGCAGATGCAAGAGAGCACACGGTGCCTTCGGCTGCCGCTCTGTGATGTCTGAGGGCAAAAGTTTCCCTGTTCCCCTGGTCACTCTCGAGGGATTTAAATGACAGAGGAATGAGAGGGAACAATTAGCTTCTGTTCATCTTCAAATGCCTCACCTCATCAGTCTACCCAGGGAGAGGACATTTGAGAAGTGGACAACCTTTTAATTTTTTGGAAAAAGTTTTTGTTATGTGAAAAGTTAGAGGTGCGACGACTGAAAAGAATAGGCAAAACTGTGGAAAAACCTCACATTTAGTGCACATTAGTGCTTCTTGGAATTTGCTAGAGGTTTAAAGCTTTTAGTATAGACAGAGTGAATTACTCTGAATAGTCATTACACTGAATTATTTTATCTTTGTAAATAAGTTCTTATAAAATGCTTAGTATTTTGTAAAGTTGAAAATAAAACTCCCATGTTTCTGATGCCTTCAGCGAAGTTTCTAGGATATCATATGTAAAACAGAATGTTCCCAGTGAAAATAAAGTGTATATTATTTTTTATTTTATTCTCACTTTACTTTTGCTTCATCTAATTGCTAAAATATTTGAGGTGAGAAAGTGTTATAACTCATTTGTTATTGCAATGAGTCAGTAACCTTAAATGTAAAAGTGGAATTTTTGTTCGTATCTCCGAGCTTTTTACAGTCAGTACACCAGACGTTAAATTCATTTTACTTAAGCACCATGGGTGGTTGAGGGGGCAGAAGCTTGGTAGCTGTGTGCATATACAGGGGAAAGCTTGTGGCTGTTGGGACAGCATCTGGTAATTACAGGACAGAAGTCCCTGTGCCAGAATATGCTCTTTCTGTGGACCAATTTATAGATAATCTAGCAGGTAAAATTTTTGATTTAGATGCTCTCCAGTGTGGCCATTCGTGTAGAAAAATGCAAGAATGTAGAAACAGAGAAATGCAAGGTTCGTGTGCTGCCAGCCTCTATTCTCAGATTTCTGATTCCTGGTTTCTTGGAAGATACGGTGAGGGCTCCTTTGTGACCCTCTGTCATCTAGAGGTATGTTGCCCTCCATGGTTTTACTTCAAGAGGCAAAACGTGGCCTTGCGTCCCTTGCACTGCTCCCTGGTACAGACATACCCAGAGAACGGGACAACTAAAATGGTTAGGAAACTAAAACAGAGGAGAAAACTGCAGCGTCTCTTAATAATACAGTATTTACCTCCTTGCAGTGTAATACAGGTGAAAGAAAGCAACTCCCTGTTGAAATACTTGCTTCCATCAGAGAGCAGAGCATAGACTGCAAAGAAAGGAAATTGCCAGATGATTTCAGCTACGATTTCAACAAGAGCAAAATCTTGACCTCTGGTTGCTGTCCCGAGCAGTGGCTGTGCCCTGAACAAAACAATGCATGGCTACACAAGTTCAGCAAAAAGGCTTTTTTTTTCTCGAGCTCATGGTCTTCTGATGAAGGATTTGCTGAGAAGCTCAGAAATCATCAGTCTAATTTATTGGTTTCTCTGTCTGCCAATGGCCATAATTACAGCTGAGTGAATAATTCAGAGCAAATAATTTGTCTGACAAATTTCTTTTTCATCTCGTGAAAAATCCATGAGTAGTTCACAAGCTCTTTGCATTTGTTTGTTGTTCATATTTATTTATTTGCTCTTGCATAGCTTTTATTGGCTGTCTAAGTCGTGTGGTATGGTTTGGGGTTTTCTTGTTTTGCTTTTTTTCACTTGCCTTGTTTGAGCCTGTTTGTACATTGATGTTAAATACTGGGCAGCTGGAGGTCTGTGTGTTGAACACCTCTTTACAGTTTCAGCACTTGCAGAATATATGTCTTCGATGCTCTTCTCTGTACGTATGCATTTGTCCCCTCGGGTCTTCATTGCCATACCTGGTCTCCTTGTGGTCCACAGTGTATTCACTAAACTTACTATTGTTTCCATCTGGATGCTCTGTGCTGTATCTGTGTTACTATTTTAGTTAATGAAGTTCTGCTCTGGTTCTTAGGAGCTCTAACGCCTTTTCTTTTGTTTTCCTGCTGTAGGATAACCTTTGTGAATAAGACATAACAGATAAATTAGATATTTGTAACTCCTGGAAAGAAAGGCACCTAACTGGTTCATGATTTGTTACACTCTTAACTTCTTTAATGGCAACATCTTTCACAGTTTCTACCTCGAAGGCTGTGGTGTTGTATTACTGAACTTCAGAGCGTTTAAGGATTCCAAGTTACTAATCAAGTCCATGCTTTAGCTGTTGATCTAAAAAAAAAAATATCTTTTTCTCTTTGGACATAATAAAAATAGGTATATATAGAATCATAGAATGGTTAGAGTAGAATGGACCTTAAAGATCATCTAGTTCCAAACCCCCCTGCCCTGGGCAGGGGCACCTACCCCCAGCCCAGGTTGCTCCCAGCCCCGTCCAACCTGGCCTTGAACACCTCCAGGGATGGGGCAGCCACAGCTTCTCGGGGCAACCTGCGCCAGGGGCTCACCACCTGCACCAGGGGCTCACCACCTGCACAGGGAAAAATTTCTTCCTAATATCTCATCTCAATCTCCCCTCTTTCAGTGTAAAACCATTCCCCCTCGTCCTATAACTACGCTCCCTGATAAAGAGTCCTTCCCCATCTTTCCTGTAGGCCTCTTTCTTAACTTGGTCAGAGTTTCCAGAATTGCTTCAGGAAGTTTGCCTAAAAGAATAAGACTGAATAAAGTTGTCCCTTTTCAAACAAGCTTACAAAGAAAAAATGTTTTACTTCTCTTCAACAGACTTCAAACAACTGTGCTGCTATTAACAAGCCTTTAACCTAATAAATATACACGGGAATTATCTAGTCTAAAACCTTGTTCTTCATGGTAAACACATATCGTGCTATATTTTTAGGTACCTTCTCATCATTAGAAGGACGTAGTAGTCATTATGGATTCCACCTGTGTTCACAGAGTTGAACAGACTTTCTCTTTCATCAAATATGAAGAACTTAATATATTTTCAGTAACACTGACTTGTGGTAATACTTTTTATTTCTGATTTACAGCCTGTGCAGAATCAGTGCAGGACTGCTCTGAACATCCTAGAGGTACTTCAAATTCTTTTTGGCAGCTCCTTAAGGAAGACAGATCTAGTCTAGCATGTAATTAATGCTGGTGATTCCACTCTCATCTTTTTACTCCTATAATGTGCATCTCTGACTGAGGAGGAGATAATGGACAATCATATAAGAAAATCCTTGATTATGGCTTGATTGAGCTTGTGTGAGCTCTAGACAGCTGGTGTTGTCATGGTTTCCAAGCCATTTAACGTATGACGTTTTTGCGTAGACAGATTTTAGATAGCCATCCAAAAAATTGTGATTCGGATTATGTCTAACCCCTCTTTGGATGTCAGATCAGGTTTATTTTCATAGAAAATCAGTAACCAATTTTCATATTAGAAGCCATAAAAACCATATTGTCTTCCATAAAATTTGCAAAACATGGGACTTGTCTGTGAAGAAAAAATTTCTGCCATTCAACAGAAGAAGCAGATCTGCAGTTTTTGGCAATACATATGGCTAAACAATTCCCAATCTACTCAGCTTTTAGTCACCGTATCAATAATGATTTGCAATTTAAAAATACTGGGATCAGTAGAAGTGTGCTGAAAATTCACAACTTCAGTATCACAACCCAGGCTGGACTTTCAACAAAACATAAAACCACGTAGTAATATAGGTGGGAAGGGACTGCTGAAGGTTAGCTGGTCCAACCCCCTGCTCTGAGATGGTCCGACATAGATCAGGCTGCTGAAGGGCCTTGTCCAGTTAAGTTTTGAATTTCCCCATGGATGGACTGTAGGGACAATACAGTACAATATTAAACCTACTGAATATAGATACCTTTCAACATGAAACGTGTGCGATGCTTGTTGCTCTACAATCTCTATGTATTTTGAGAAGCTGGATTCATGTGCTGCAGTTTACTTGAACAGATGTGACTTAGTTCTCTCAGCTGATGGTTTGGGACATTTGAGGATAATATATATGATCACCAAAATAAGTAAGTGACAGCTCTGCATGAAGACTCTGATGCCTATCTATAGCTAAGTGAAAGTGGAGGAAAGAGGAAGGCAGTATGAAACTGGCATTTTTACTAAAGGGGAAAAAATCCCCAACCCCACATAAAAGGGCCACATTGGTTATATTTCTGGCATCTGCTTTCTCTAAATGGACTTAAAAACTTTAGTTGTATTTACCAGCAAGGACACAGCTTGTTTGAGCATGGCAATCTTGCTCTTTCTGATTATCCTAATATGTCATTTTACACTGAAATAAGTCTTTGGTCAAATGTTATTTATTTTGTGACAGGATGGTGTATGTCTAAACGTGCCAGGTCTTGCCAGTGTAGCAAGTAGCTCTTGTCACTATCTGAAGAACCATCATACTTGGTGTTTTGTTTTATTTTTGCCGACCTACACCTATTTTCAGAGGATAGAAGGACTGGGTAAAGGAGAAAATGTCGGTACAGCAGGTATGAGAGAATCCCTTGTATTTTACTTGCCTCACAGTGATTGCATTACTGCCAATGCCATTGGCTACTTTTTCATAGTGCTCCTCTTCCACGGGCCATGCAATTAAAGTTTAAAGGGACACCTTATCAGACAGATATTTGCTTTCCCTTTTCTGCACTTAACACCTTCTGGAGTCTTTATCCATACAGCTCCATCTATACAGAGATCACAAGTGCCAGAGGAGTCTCTCTCCGGCATGCTGGGCTGTCTGTCTTGCTCCACTGTGTCCTCTGTGGAGCAAGATTTCTGCTCCTACGCAGGAGAGCACTGTCTCCCCAGCTCTTTGCAGTGTTTTCCTAGGCATTAGGAAATGTCTTCCTCAGTCTTTGGAAAAACCTAGAAGTCTCCTCTGAATCTAAAGAAACTTAAGCCAAGATATTGGGGCATTTCCAGTGTCCAGCTTTTGTGTATTGGTAAGCACAGACATCAACATAGTTCTGCAGATGCATTTTTTTTCCAACAGTGATTCTTTTAGAACCAGCAGAGGGAGCACAATAATAAAAGTAATTGAATTTACAGACCTTTCCACTTGTCTCTAAGAATCTAAAAGTGTTCTTCAGATACGTCAGTGTTACTGTGTATTGGGTTTGTGTGGCAAGGTTTTGGTAGCAGGGGGCCTGCAGGGGTGGCTTCTGTGAGGAGATGCCGGAAGCTTCCCCTGTGCCTAATAGAGCCAATGCCAGCCGGCTCCAAGAGGGACCCACGGCTGACAAGGCTGAGCCCATCAGCGATGGCGGTAGTGCCTCAGTGAGAACATGTTTAAGAAGGGGAAAAAAACCCTGTGCAATGGTGACTGCAGCTGGAGAGAGAAGTGAGAATATGTGAGAGCAAGAACTCTGCAGACACCAAGGTCAGTGAAGGAGGGGAGGAGACGCTCCAGGGCACTGGAGCAGAGATTCCCCTGCAGCCCATGGTGAAGGCCATGGTGATGCAGGTTGTTCCCCTGCAGCCCATGGACATTAACGGTGGAGCAGATATCCATTCACCTGCAGCCTGTGGAGGACCTCACGCTGGAGCAGGGGGGTGCCTGAAGGAAGCTGTGACCCTGTGGGAAGCCTGTGCTGGAGCAGGCTCCTGGCAGGACCTGTGGCGCCCTGGAGAGGAGTCCATGCTGGAGCAGGCTGTTCCTGAAGGACTGCACCCCATGGAAAGGACTCACGCTGGAGAAGTTCATGAAGAACTGTAGCCCGCGGGAAGAACCCATGTTGGAGAAGTTCATGGAGGACTGTCTCCCCTGGGTGGCAGCCCACACTGGAGTATGAGAAAAACGTGAGGAGGAAGGAGTGGCAGAGACGCTGTGTGATGAACTGACCACAACCCCCATTCCCCGTCCCCCTGCGCCACTCGGGGCAAGGAGGCAGAGAAATGGGGAGTGAAGTTGAGCCCGGGAAGAAGGGAGGGGTGGAGCGGAAGGTGTTTTTAAGATTTATTTTTATTTCTCATTAACCTACTCTGATTTGATTGGTAATAAATTAATTTCCCCAAGTCAAGTCTGGTTTGCTCGTGATGGTAATTGCTGAGTGATCTCTCCCTGTTCTTAGCTCAACCCACAAGCCCTTTGTTGTATTTTCTCTCCCCTGTCCACCTTAGGAGGGGAGAGATGGAGCGGCTTCAGTGGGCCAAGGTTAACCCACCACATACTGATAAGTGAAGTGTGTAGCAGGGGAGCATAAGTACAGGAAGCAGAAAGGCAGGGACACAGCTAAATTGCAAAACAAGAGGTAGTGTTGCTTGTTTTCTGTCGTTGCCATTGAGAATACACAAATAAACGACAATATTTTGTGCTGGAATACTAGATAATCTAATGCAACTGCTCAAGTAATTCAGTAGCCTGTATGATCCTTGTTAAATCATGACAGAAATGCAATTCTTACGGACTTAAAAATATGCCTTACTCATTTAATCATTTTATGTGGCTCCCAGTAGGTTCAAGGAAAATCAGAGAGATAGCATGTATGTCCTTTGTTAGGAGGATGTCTTTTAGTTACAGATACACATAGAGCGTAGTGAAGATTTTGAGTCCGACTGTTGCTTAATGTTTATGGACAGCAATTGTAGCCATGTTCTATTGGATCTGTTCCTGTGGTATCAAAACTTTTTTCAAACCAGCGGTCATTGCCCAACTTTTTGTTTTGTATTTGAGTGGCTTATTAACTGGGCACTAACGCAGTGCATAGGGATAATAGTAATGAGAAAATAATTTGTAAAGCAATGGGGTTGGTCCTCATCTGTTTCAGTTTTGCTCTTCACCTGTTTTACTCCCTTATACCATAAGCTTTTTTTATGTGTCCTTGTGCAGTCTGCAGCAATGGGGCTGTTGACGTGGTTGGTAGAACTGCTGATAGTTTTTGCCATGTTAATGTGCCATCCAGCCATGGAGCATACATCTTTTTGTGACTGATGAGCACTCTCAATCCTGCAGAGATTCAAAATAGTTTGCAAGTGGTTATACCTTCTCCTGCTCTTCTGATGTTGTTAAATTTGATATAACCATTGGAGGCAGCACCACAAAGCGTCATTGTCAGTTGAGCAGTCAAAGTTTCTAATGTCCCCTGGGCGAACAGCTATACATGATGGGGACGCTGGTTGTGAATATGTCATTTAGACCAGGTTTGATGACTTAAGTTTCCCTAGCAAAGTCAGTGTTGTGGAACTTGAAAGGCAGTCTGTTACTTAGATTTTTCTCTTTTCATCTAAATTCAAAATTTACTTGAGTTAACTGAAGATCCACAGCTATAACTGCTTCTGTTGACCAAATCACATTAGTGGGTTGGATCAACAGTTTGAAATTCAGCATTACTGCCACTACCTTCTTGAACGGCCCACTGCCATTCTCTAAGTGCACTGTAAAGCCTTCAATTGTGATTAATGGTCAATGTGTTGATTGCTTTAATCCAGCACGTCAGTTATGTGCCTCTATAGCACCTTCTTTCTACTGTCAAGCTTGTTGGAATCTGTGTGCCTGGGATGGAGCCTGAGGCATTTGGCTTTTTAGCTGTGAAGACAGGATTTGCAAATTAAAAGGCAGAATGCTAATCACTTAATGTCCTTGTTTGTTCCTCTTTAAACTTTGTGGACTAGACAGTTAATCAATGATTGGAAATGATGATTCCTGCAATGAACATATGAAAAGCAGCACCCTAAGAAAAGTCAGTGGGCAATCTTGTAATAAGATTGTGAAGTGGGTAATAATTTCATTTCTTACACAGTCTTGGCTATGATAATATACAGGCAGTCTGTGTGCTGATGCTTATTTTAATATAATCAAGATTCGTAAGTAATATATTTGTGTTTTTGTCTAACTGTATGATGCATAGTTTATTCTGGGGCATGCATTAATGAGTGGTTAAACTGAAAAAAACACCCTATAAAACCTCTGGGGGAGGGTAGCTATCATTTATGTTCTTTGCTTTTTCTGGTTTTCTGAGAAGATTCTTTTGCCTTCCTTACCTTGGTTCTTTTTTCTATTTGGCTTTCTGTTTCAGAACCCACTTCAGTTGTCTTGTGAGTTGGGACGGTGTGAGCTGTGCAGAACCACAGTCCAGCTTCATATCTTTCTTTTTCAAACCTATATATATATGGCTAGCAAACTTTAGAGACTGATTTGTTAAGGCTGTGCGCTTTATAACTGCTTTCATTTCTTTGTGGTGCAAATAGATAAGCCCAGTACTGCCAAATTGTTCATGTTGGAGGTCTTCTGGCATTGGTCATTATGGCATTAGGTGGTGTGTGTGCTTGAAATCGCTGGGAATTATCTTTGTAGTTCTCTTTCTCTGATTTTTCTAAACTGCCTTCTAATCATGGGTGAGTCTTACAGGTTCTGATATAGCAGTCAGAATAATCCAAAGAAATTAGTCACATGTGTGAACTTCTGAAAAGTGTCCAGTTCACCTGGGTTAAAGCAGTGCCGGCAACAGGATTTTTTCAGTTGCTGCGTACACAAGCAGACAATGAAGCAACTATTACAGTCCAGAGAGATCCAGTGGATGGAAAAAATGACCAGATCAGAAGAATGCATTGAAGCTTTTCTTTCCCTGACTGCTCAGCGAGATAGCTGCATGACATTTTTTCCACTCACTCCAAATCCGATGCATTTTGCCGCTATTCTGTACCCATGCAAGGTTATTACGATACCACATCCTTGCATCTGCCCTGTGAGTATGATACTAGACTGAAAATTGTTGTTACACAAGGGCATTACAGACACTGTAAAAAGACTGTGATACTGTGTACTTCTTGTACATCCAGTCCACAGTTCACTGTTTTTGTACCAGACTGTCTTGGACAAAGACACCAAATTCATATTACTGGCCCTTTGCTGCAAGAATTACCAAGAGAGAAGGCATAATCACGTGTCTCATAGTTAAATGAATGTTCCCTTATCGAGTATCCTCTTAAGAAAACCAGCAGTGATTACACACAAGCTGGGTGCGACAGGGATTGAGGGGGACGGAGTGGCAGATGTGGGCTGCTCTGAGTCCTGTCAGGAAGGAATGATTAATGAACACCAGCTCCAGCTGAGGCTAACCTTTGGAGAGCTGAGCAGGACATCTGCAGAACTGTCAGAGCGCTGACAAGGACAGAGCTGAACAACCAATTATTCCACCATCACTAAGGTGGGCTGTCAGTTTAATCCCAGCCATTCACTTAGGCAAGGACAGGGAAATTTCTCCTTTACATAGCACCACTCTGTTGTGACCTTAACTATTTCAGTACTGCTGAGGGGGACCACGGGCAGCACCACATGTCCAGGAGCTCCTGCGACGGGGTAAGGGTAGGGCAGTCAGAGACCCTGTGTTAAGAGCTGCTGTGCAAAGGATTGTAGTAGCTCTCTACGGAGCTATAATGACATGTGGGAATTCCTACGGTTTTAGAAGATGGTGAATACCAAGTTGAGTATTCTGCAAACACCCCAGTATTGGTCACTGATGTTGTCAAAGTTTTGTAGTGAGAAGATCTGGTGATAGCTAACACATTCTGGCTCAACCAGGCTCAGCTGTGTTTGTCCTCCACAAGGAGGCTGAGTATTGTCCCAGGATGGTTGGCAACAGCTAGTCCAGAGACCTGTGGTGCTTTTAAAGAGTACTAGGAGCATTGCAGCTGGCTGAATGGGAGTCAGAGTCAGCCCAGACTGGGAGGAGACCTTTTAGTGCAGGTTTAGCTGCAGACATGCACTTGGTACACAGGAGACATCTGAGTCCTCCAGTAGGGTTGTGTACCTTAGCACAGCCTGCAGGACAGGCAGTGAGCTTTTGGCCACATGCTGTTTTATTTCCTGCATAGCGAGACATTGCTTGTGTTGAATGGATTTTCCTAAGTAAGTTTTCCAGGGATTTTAGGTTAAAATGGCTTTCTCCTTCTTATACATCTTTCTCCTGCCACGTGGGAAGCTGCAACCACAGACTTGGAATCTGGAGCATGGCTATGAGCATGTTACGTGAGGTACACCTGTAACAAAACGCTTCAGCGTTGCTATAGATGTCCTGAGTGCTGGGAGAAGAAAGCAAGTACTCTAAGGTAGCTAACTCAATTTTTTTCTTGTTCTGAGCAGAAGCTGTCATATTTTTTCTGAAGTTGCTTAATCTTTGTTGAAACATCCCAAGATACAACATTTTGTTTTCACTTAGGCCATGCAGTGAGTTCCAAAGGACTTGTTAACACTGAGGGAAAATTGGCTTAATTAATGACTTGTATGGGGCAGCATTTTATTCTGCAGCCTGCCCTTTTGTGGACCACTTACACTGTGGAACACTTTTCAAGGGAGGTAAGGGTGGTAATACATCTCTGTGTTAAGACTGCAGTGTTCCGACTGTCCTCTCAACTCAGGCTGTTCCTGCAGAATCTCCTGCATTTTGGAAGCGAGTCTGATGATTCTTCTCTGTACAAGCACTCGAAACAGGAGGAAGCAACGTCACATGGAGAAATGCCTTAACAACTTGCAGAACAAAGTCCCAAGACTTGCAGGCGGGATTGGGGATGCATGAGTTTAGGATGACGCTGGACATACTCAAGAGGAGAATAAACAGTTACATACAGCAGATGTGTTTCAGTTGCTGAAATGTGTGTTTGAATGCTGGTACGTCTGGTTTGCAAGAACAGTAGGACTTGCCAGAGAGCAAATCCTATTTATTTGTTTAGCTCCGCTTGGTCTTCGTGCTAAAAAATGCAAATCATTGAGAATTCTGAAGAATTACTCAGAACAAATACGTCTTCAATGTACTGGAGAATATGTAGAATTTGTAAACATGGCCTTTTTTTTGGTGGATTCCTGGTGTTTAAATATCTTACTCGGAAAACCTTTTAGGCTAAGTTAGTGGAAATTTATTCCCAATGAGGGCTATAAGCTCAAAAGTAAAGCATCCTGGAGGCATTTAAATTACATGTAGATGTGGTGCTTAGGGATCTGGTTTACTGGTGGACTTGGCAGTGCTGGGTTAACGGTTGGACTTGATGATCTTCCAACCTAAATGATTCTGTGATTCTAAGCTGTAAAGATGAAGCAGTCTCTTTCATCAAAGATGGGTCAAACACCAAGATAAGAAAGGACAGACTGAAAGAATGGGGAGCTTTACAGGGTTGAGAAGTAGAGGCTAAGTCACATCCTTTGGTATTTTATTTCTTTTGTTTGTGTGTGTGTGTAAGTCTCATGTTTGTGTGATTTGATTTAGAAAACCCTGTTGAAGTTTCGTGTGAACCTTGCAATTTTTGAATCTTTAAGTCATTGTGTTGATTATAGCAAATCTTGTTAAATCATTCTGATAATTGGCTGATGACTAAATATTGTTAAAAATCATACAACCTAATCCTGTGATTTACCGTAATAGGGTTAATAAATCTAAATTGCTGCTACCTCAAAGTTATGTAGGATCCATTAATCACTCATTTCGCAACCAATTGGCATATTTGGCAGGATCCTAAAATCAGATTAGCGACACACAGCATACTTTTTGATTTGGAATGCCTTCCATTTTTGATCTGCTATAAATTCTTGAAGGCCTTAAAATGCCTTTTCAGCTGAAGATTTACAAAGAGCCCACGTATTGAGATATCTGACAGACATGAGAACAGCTTTGTCTCTGCCCCGCTCGTGCCTTGCCTCTTTTGAATTTTAAATTGGTTTTTTGTTTTGTGTAGCTTTTGATGTTTTTCTGTTTTGGTTATTTTAGTGTTTTAGGAGCTGATCACACAGTTTGTGTTTTACTCTAGAAGAATCTGTTTAAATTTGTCGTGCAATTCAGGAAACTGTCACGTGTACCTTCAGTGCTACCAGGAAATTCCCAAGTGGGTGGGGAAAAAAATGTAGCCTGGGTACTCCTCTGGAGAAAGACACAGCATACCCTTGTCTTGTTGATTTTTTTTCTAAGCTGAATGAACGCAGAAAATGTAATTGCCACTGCACCCCTCTCCCTAGATTCTCCCTGTAAACCTTGACTTTTTCCTCCCTTAATTAGGACATCCAGTTTGTAATCACTTTTATCCAGGAAATGCACTAAAGCCACAAAACAAGGACATAAAAAGACATGAAAATTTTGAAGTAGTATTTTGCAGTAAAATAGAATAAGTCTTACTCCCTTATGGTTTATTTTCTGTGCATGTTTGAGAAGTTTTTATTGAAAAAACAGAGATGATAAATTCTGTCTGGTTTACACCTGTCTAAATATATTTTCAAGTAATGTTCCTGTTATGCAGAAATTTTGCTAATGAACTCCCAGTTGTGGTTCGGGCATTACAGCACTGTTCTAGATAGCAAAGAGCTTATCTGAATGAAGATGAAGTAATTTCTCGTGGAATTATATTTGCAGATTGCTTATAGTGTGTGCCAGCTGTAAAAAGGTGGTATACCTATTATTGTACCAGAAATCAGTTTTAAAATAGCAGAAAATTTTTGGAGTTCTGATCAGGGCAGCTCTTCTGCACGAAAGGTTGAGAAAATGCTCTCAAAAAGTCTGCTAAAGAAAAAGTATACAGAGGCTATTACTTTAATCATGCAAATTTTTCTTTACATAGCAAATTTTATGGCTGTCTGAAGTTTCATGTGTGTATAGAATTTACTATACTGTATCCCTATTCAGTCTGGGAAACACAGGATGCAGTCATACCAATGGGAAGAATGGAACCAGATCCGTAGGTGTGCATATAACAGCAGCTTGCAAAAATTCATACATATCATCTGTATTGCACAAAAATGTGCTTTAAGACATGGAGATATGCAAAATTTGTTCTTCACTTTCGAATGGTGTCAGCGCTCTTGTAGAAGGTGGAATTTGGTCTGGTGTGTCAGGGAGGCTGCAAGGCGAACAGGCTTGAATATTGATTATTTGATGCTGAATTGCAACCCAGAAATGTTGAAACAGCATGTATGCAAAACAGTGTTTTCAAAGCTGAGGTTAAGGCCAAAGGGATTGCTCTTCCTGCTCAGGAATGGATTAAATCTGAAATTCCAACGTTAACTTTCTTTGCCCTGCGAGACTCATCTTGGAGAATGAATCTGTTGATTATCTTCTATGGTGTTTTTTTTTTTTCATTTATCTTCCCCCTGTGCTTCCTATCTGGGCTTGCAAAGCACACAGTATTTGCCATGGTCTGGGCTGGGTCTTTACTGTAATAGAGCAACAGAAAAAATAGCAGGAAATAACAAGTGAAATTTTTGTTTTCATTTTATTTTCTAAAATTAGTCCTAAATCAATAACAGTTGTGGAATATTATTCATTTTAGCCAAAGTTAGTTGTCTGAGGACGTGAGAGAATTGATAGGCACATGGTACTTTGGTCTAGACTCCCTATCTTATGAGCTGTCTTTGTCATTTTTGCAGTAAAGAGCATCATGTAGAACTCAAAGGACAGAAAAGAAACGTTCTTCATGATTAGAAATATCTTGTCCACATTAGTAACTGAATTTGGAAACGCTGGTAGTAGAGCCATACAGACTGCAAAATCTGTGACATGCAAGCTGGAGAGTACACAATGGAATGTACTCTAGTTTGTGTCTGGAATTTAAAAACAAATAATATGGAAAAAACTAATTTAAAAATGGTAACAGACTAATCTAAACCCAAGTAAAGGAGTACATCCTTACTTTTACTGTCAAGGAGCTCAGTCAGCTTCCTGGGAAAAGATGCCTCCTGGATTTCATAAGGTGCTGCAGAAGGATTCAGTGCAGTTGCAGGTTTGTGCTTTACTGGACAGGGACGTTGCACATTCATAGAGGAGAAGTGAGTATTTAGAATTCAGCACATCCCATCATCTGACACGTTATTAATATCTTCAGGTAAAAGTCATGCCAGCACAGCAGGCTTACAGTTTCATCCTCCTGGTGGGAAATATCAACATCCTCATTTCCCTTGAAACCTAGCGTCGAGTTGGGTTGTATTGTTAGGGTCTGACCAATTCCAAAGAAAGTGATCAAAGCAGGAATTTTAGAAATTTGTCTTTAAATTAAGTATATGCTTTGTTTAATATATTTTGTCTGCACCTTCTCTTCTAGCATGTCTTAAATGACTAATGCACGTTCAGGCAGTGTGGCATGCTCACCATAATGACGTCTGCCTTGACAGGAAAGAAAGATGTTCTGCCCAGTTGTGCAGTTCCCTGCATTTTGATTACCTTGGCAAAGCTTAAAACTGAAGACTTTACAAGTGAATTTGAAAATGGTTCTTTCAGCCTAGAGTGAAGTGCAGTTCTGCATGTTGTGGAGAAAGTATAGACTGCCTTGCTCCTGGGTAGAGGTTGCCTTGTGTCCACTCATTTCTCTGTGAACAAGTACAATGAATTAACAAGGATTTAGTAAATCAGTATGATTTTGCTTAATATTCCAAATATTTTGTCCTATCAACTGTTACGCTTCAGTTGTTTATTTTCCTGGCCCCGTACCTTATTGCAGCCTGAACTTGGCCAGGTTTGGGGAGCTATGTTTATGAAAGGATGTGTAAGTGGGCAGAGGTCTATAGTCGGTTTGATGTTGAGCGGGCCAAGGGTATTCAGTGAGAGCTGGCGTGATATGCACGCAGTGTTGGGTGGGGAAAAGTACAGGGTATGCATGCTTAGACATATTTCAGTGCAGCTAATATATCTACTGACAGAAACAGGAAATATGAAGATATCTAATTTCGCAAAGTGTCAGGTCCACAAGTGAAGTTGAGAGCATTGCTATGGAAATTTAAGTAGAATGTTCAAAAATAATTTGGATTTCCCTTTCCTTTGGCCTGCTCTATCTAAATTGCCAAGAGTCTTACTCTGAGGCTGGGGAATAGAAACAAGGTAGAAAGTGCTTTCTGGCTCGCTCATAGCAAAAATTACTGAAATGTCTTTGTTTCTTAGCATAGATGCTCATAAAACTTTGGAGAATAGATCCTGAAAGTCAATATTGTTCTGTAGCATATTTATTCATATCAGAAAAGCTGCATTGAAATACCACTGAGGGTTTAAGAAAAGTATTGAGAGAGAAGGATTAACCTGCTAATCTTTGTCTCTTAGAAAAAAGTTCGAAGTGAGTTGGCAGGACACATTTCAAAGAAGTTATGACTGACACTCACTTGTCCACACCAGTTTTTTCGAATTCACGAAGTTGGTGTGATTCAGGAGGCATCATAACATTTTTATTCTTGAGGGGAGGTTGGACAGGAGACCCATATACTCTTGCAAACACCCTGAATGCATCTGCTGCACTGTGAGTGGTGAATGGAAATTCTGATGATCCTTCTTCAAGCATGTTGCTTTCCTTCTTGTATTCCTGTCTCACTACTCTGCATTTTTTTGGATTTCCATGATCCTTGTGTATTGTCTAGCTCAGAGGCTCGACAGCACAGCTTATTAACGGAAGTGACTGTGATCTGCTTCTCCTCTTCTTCTGGCAGTAAAGTTTTCCCAAATCAAGTGAATGCTGTTATTCAGAGAAAGAATATCTGTTTGCTCGTACCTATAGCTAAGAGTCAAGAGAATATATCTCTTTTTTTTCCTTCCCCAACGTGCCTTGTTATGTGCATGTGACCTCATACAACTCCCTGCACTTCCACATTACATTCACAAAATCTTTATAAGAGGCAGTCACATTTAAAAAGGGATTGCAGCTAGGAGATTAGTTATTGAAGAAATGCCTTTGCTATGCATGAACCAGTTTCAATTGATTGTATGGGTCCCCTTTGGACGTGAATGGTTATAAAAATAAATAAACATGTTTTTTTTTAAAAAGTATAAATATGTTCTTCCCAAATTAATTCATATTTTCAAATTGCCTTGAGATCTACAGATTATTATCATTGCTTATTTCTAGAGGATGTCATTGCTGCTTTTTTTTCTGAAGGTTTGGTTTGGATTACATTTCCCCCAAAATATTACTTTTTTAAAAATAAACTCTCTTAAAAATAGCTCCCTCTGAATCTATCAGATGAGACATTTTCAGATTTCACCAATTTCAGATTAGTGTTCAGATTTACCAAAACAAAAAGCAAAAATTGCCCATTTATGCAGTTCCATACCGCACAAGGTTTTGTGTGGTTTTATTTAAGTTCAGTGTGACTTTATGTGACTGCAGGCTACATCCTCAATGCGAGATAATTGGATAATTTCCTAGAATAAGTGCCATTTCTCTTTAGAAATATTTGTTCTAAATCTACAAAGATTCAAAGAACACTGCTGCCACTGAGAACGGTGGACAAGGTTCTTATTAATTACTGCTGGGGAAAGTTGACTTAAACCTTCCTAAATGAATTAAGAAAGGCAAATCTATTGACTGCTCCACAGGTTCCTTGCTGGCCTTCTCTTTTTTTGACAGAAGAAGATTAGTATAAATGCTGTTTCCTCCAGTCCTGTTAATAAATTTTCACTGAAATATCCTACTGAGAGATCAGATCCTGATTCTGGAGACATCAGGCAGCTTTGAAATGTGAGCCTGAACCATAGAGAGATTCATGCCAGTAGAAGGCAATCAACGTAAACTAAGATTTTTTTATGAAGTTTGTTTCTTGACATCTAAATCTTTAATACAGGTAATGGGTATTTTTCTTTGTCACAAATTTGAGCAGCCCATGGCAGAGGAGATTGTCTTGAAAGATGGAAAACTGAGTATCTAAATAAAGGCCATATAAAATTGTGTACATTAATGAGGTGAGCTGCTTCAAGTAGAGACGAGTATTGCTGTGGGCAATAAAAAAGCTTATGACATGATCTTCAATTCTGAAGGGCTAAAAATGGAGCTGCTTATTTTTTCACATGGGATCCCGACAGTAAATATTACACAAGCTACTTCTTTCTCTTATGGCCAACCTAAGAAAAATCTCTACCAAGAAGCTGTCTTGTGTGTACGTGGCCATACAGACCCAAAGTTTTAGATGCTTTTGGTAAAGCACCTACTCTGTTCTTTATGTGTTTTGTTGTCTGTTCCTGTTAAACAGAAATTGAACTAGAATGAAGCAAAAGCTGCCTTTGTATGAGGTTTGTAAATATTTCTGGCTATCTGGAGTTACCATCTGTTGTTTGACCAAAATCTCGTTTTCTTGCTCCTGTTTAGCAATCTCCTGCTATAAAAAGTCGTTCACATTCTTTATTGAATGCTCTAAGTGTAAGCTGTGTGAGCATCTGAACAGCCGCCTGTGTGTGCAAAAGAACCCGATTTCTAACATCAGTATGAGTGAGGATTTCAAACCTTTCTGGCTTAGGAATTTTTTCCTTTGCGGCAAATTGTTGACCAAAGCACCTTTGGTTCCTAGTGCGTTTTCAAGTGAACTCTGGCAGCGAGCAGTTCAGAGGGGGATGAAGGTACACAGTACAGAAAAGATCATTCCCTTCCTTCGTTCTGTGTAGTGTGGTTCTTGCAGGCAATGCAGTGCTGCAGTTTAGACAGCTGTAATCACAAATTTAAGATACAAATTTTCTTGTTTTATAATTTTGTTAAATTCTTGGTATGCTTTTTTAGTACAAAATACCAAAGAAGTGTGTCCTCTAAATTGAGGGAGTGTGTTCTCTGCCAGAAAGAGCATAGCCAGTGTGAGACTTCCCACTCAGAAGCTCCCTCTGAACACAGGATCTTCTATGCGATGGCTGCCATTTACCCAGGCAGAGGGCTGAAGACTTATATTTATGTCATGTTACAAATTGATCAGCTTAAAGGGACACGGATCTCCATGGTCTTTTGCCTCAATCTGATGTTCAGTCTTGGTCTGCTTGGCCCTGGAGTCCAGCCTTTATTTTCTGAACGTGGAAAAGTCTGGGGCAGGAAGAAAAAAACTCCTAAAATTCCAAGAAGAGTTCTCCTCTGCCATTCCCGTGAAAGGAAATCAAAGCTTTACAGAATTGTGCATTCTGTCTTTCATACGTATCTGGAAAGTCCTTTCTGTTTCAAGCCTGGGAGCAAAGCCTGTTCAGACACTCCAGTTGTTTTACGTAGCACCATGTTCCACATACCAGGTATGGATGGGCAATCTGTTTTTTAAGTACAGACAGGTTAGCAGACGCAAGTCCAGGCCTGTTGTTTTCAACAGAGGTATTTGGATTTGCTGTAAGAAGAGATTGTGCAGGAAATTCTAAATAAACTTTGTTTTGTCAGAGAGGTCAGGATGTCAGGGTAACGGGAGATGCCTTCTACTTCAACAACAAAGTTTAATTCTGACATTGCTGCGGATTCAGTCATTTCCCTTGCCTCCTGTTGGTCATTTATATGTATTACATGGTTGCCACATGGGCTTGTGCACTTGCTGTTCATTAAGTTGCATTATTCCTTAACAATATAGAGGCACTAAATGAAACAAAAATAATTAATTACTGAGCACAATGACACTATTTAGCCCTAAATTTTCACAACTGGAAGGATTAACTAACTATGTAATGCATCACTGAATGATTTAACAGAGTATCATAACTCTTTTCTTTTCACCATAAATTGTAACCTGGAATTGTTTTTGTAATGGTAATTGCCTTATCTTCATAAATTCTACAGTCTTACATAATTTAACTAGTATTGTAGCAGGTTTTCCCAAGAAGAAAAAAAAGCAGGTGCTGTCAATGGTAATTTAAATAAGAAAAGACACGTTAAGTGGTTCTTCTTTCACTAGTAATAGAAATTAATTAGCTTTGAGCTGCTTTGGAGGTTTTACTTTTTTTTCTGTGGCCTGCTATGTTTTATAATTGTATGGAAAGTAGTTTTGATTTGATTGCATTATCTGGTGTGAGGGTTCTGCAGCAAGGCAGAGGTACCTAAGTCAAACGTCAGCCTGCCTGGGTATGGAGACTGCAGAGGATCAAGGGTGTAAATTAAGATCTTCCAAATAAGTCTCTGAAGTGTTGGCAAAGGTTGTGCTACAAGCCTGAAACATGCTGCTAAACATTTCTTGCTTTAAAACTGGGACCTATTGAATGTTTTAAAGTAAAGTATGGCTGCTTTAGACTGACTCTACCCTGATGTAAACCGTTGGAAAATAGAATTGATTCATTTAGATTAAATCAGTGCAAAATCAGAGAGAACAGGCCCACATATGAAATATCACTACTGTGTCTATGCATACATTAGCAGTGCCGCTCAAATATGCAGATTTTCTTGAGGGACCATGGTATATGTCTGCATTAGAACCCGGTGGAGTCCAGTAAGTGCAGATTTCGACACAGTGCTGAGGTTCAAACTTTGTGTTTTTCAGGGGGGGTTGTTTTTACTTGCTCTAGTCTGATTCTGATGGCTCGATGTCTGTAACTGGTTGGACGGCATCTTCTGATTTAGTTTCATGCAAAGGAACTCAGGTAGGGTGTTCCAAGACAACTCTGCAGTACAAACTGAAGTACAGCGAAAAGCGTTGATCAAGTGATGTCCTTCACACGCACACTCCTAATATGAGCAGAAAGACCAATGTCTGTCACATACATATGCAGTGACCTCATTAGTGGTGACAGCAGCTCTAGTCTCAGTGAAATACAAAACGTTGGCTTTTGGTGTGTATGTTGTCTATTTGCTTATGTTTTCAAAACAGAATGGTTCTTCTAATATTTTTATTTATGTTCTTCTATTCCAGAAAATTTATTAGCTTTTCAGAGTGTGTCACACTACTGTTAATGCGTTTGCTTGACTTTGCAGTAGTATTAATAGGATGTGACTGTTAGGAAATGCAAACCAGTCCTGTGGTGTATCTGTTGTGCCAGCCTTACTTCTCATGTGTGGATTACAAGCAATAATTAGCCCTTTTATGTGAATTACTCTTGGATCTCGGAAAGACTTTCCAGTAGCTATTTAGTTTCTCTTACTTCTAGATAATTTTTTTTTGTATAGAGATAATTGCCAGATCCCGTTCATATTATTGATGTTTGAGGATGTATGTCTTGTCTTTACCCCTGAATGTATAAATTGGGATTGGGGTAGGTAGGAATTAATCCTTTTTTAGTTAAAGTGCAGGTTGCAAAAGCTGCTACTTTCCTGAGGATGTGAGTTTTATCTTTAATGTCAAGAATGAAAGATTCAGTTCTTTGAAAGCAGAATTATGGTCAAACTTCTTACATTTATGAAAAGCAAAATATTTAATATACTGATTAACAGACAGGTAGTCAGAGACTTGTGTCTTGTTTTCAGGTTTGTAGCAAGTCACTGAGCTTCCTGTGCCTCAGTCAAGTGGGATGGCACCCTGCAAGTGAGGCTTGGTGTCAGTGTAGGGTTTAGGCAACCATGTCAAGCAGAAGCTACAGATGAACTGTGGTGTTGTCCAGTCATTCGTGGCATGTGGAATCTGCAGTCCAGATAAGCTGCTCGTGAATGATTGAAATTGCATATTTCTCTGGATTTGTAGGGAAGAAAAGATGACAATGTTTATATGTTGTTAGAGAAACTATAAGGCACATTGTAATCGTTGTACTATTTGCATGCAGAAGAACCAGATTTAAGACTGCAAGTGGCATCTTAATAGAAATGCTTGATTATTGTTAAAATACTTTTGATAGATTTTTTTATTTTACATAATTTTTGTTTTGACTCCTGTTCTTGAATGCTCTTTACTGACTGGTTTTCCTAATTGTGTTGATTTTTTCTTTGTGAGCTTTCATTTGAAATTTTAGGCTAAATTTGGGTTGTATTTTTCTCTCGCTGGTGTGTGACAGTAAGACTATATACCACTGATCAAAGAAAAATTTGGGCTTAAAATAATAAACCTTGGAAGTTACTTTCTATATCCTCTCCTCCTTGGTTTCTGTTCTTCTTATGTTGTGATACATGAGGCAGTTCTTCAGGAGTGCTGTAAATTAGTTCATATGTAATTACAGACACATGGAGAATGGACCGACTCTTGTTCCCCAGTAATTCAATGACTAGGACCCATTGGACTTCAGGTATTGTACACTGGAGTAGGAACAAAAGTGCACCAAACAGATCAATTGTCCTACTTCCTACTAATCGAGCAAGTCACCCAGGTCTGCTCCCATGAACACGATGATTCTTCTGGAATACATCCTTTTTACTCTTGCATGGAGCTCCTGCTGCTGTCAGTGCAGCTCCGAGGGTGCATCAGAAGGCATCAGCTTCTCTGGCACTGGAACTCTTTGGTCCTTGGTTCTCAGAAGTTGCTGTGGCAAAAGCAGAGATGTGGTCCCCTGACATTCAGACATTTCTGAGTGTGGCAGCACCAATGGGTTTTCTCCTGCCCTCGAAAATGTGACATTCAGTACGTGGTCTGCTTTGCTTCATCTTCCTTCCTCTTGGCTCTTCCTGGTAGAGGAGCAGTGCAGGAAGAGGACGTGTCAGCTTTTGCTGCAGCGCCTGCTTGCAGATATGGGAACTATGAGAGAATGAAGAAAAAAAGAGCGCATATTTGGACCAGTTTTAGCATGTTGGCTAGGGCTCTACATTCCCAAAAGAGAGTATTTCCTCCATACAGGGACTATTAGCAGGGTCTACTGTATTCTGTCCTGTTGGACTAATCAGAAAATTTTTCACCCTTTGTTTTGTCCAGTGATAAGCAGAGAATCGACGTGCTAGTGTGCAACAGATTCCTTTTGAAGTGCAAGAGCAGCAGTCATGTTGAGGATCCAAGCTGAGAATCTGCCAGAGTTTTGGAATTAACTAGGCTTTTTTTTTTCAGATTCTTGTAAAGAATTTAGAATATTTAAACTTAGACTCCGAGGTCTTAATTGTTTGTGGTGCTGCAAACTTTCTTTCGTAGAAACACAGAGGTATGTCTCAGTTTCTGCTCAAATATAACAGTTGTTCATATTATCAAACTGATAACTAATTTGTTTTGTAAAATAAGTATTCCTAATTGCTTCTTTAATAGCAGATTGCAAATTAGCAGTCATTCATGATTAACAATTCTTCCCTTTGTTTTGGATTTATTTCTTGGTTATTAAAATTTATATTAAGTATATAAAACTGTGTGGTGGATAGAATTTCTGTAGTGGTTCTGTTGTTGTGGTCAGGTTAACAGCTTAACTGTGGTCAGTTCTTGAGCATTCTGGAAATTCAGCTCTGCGTACATTGTGCAATTTTTTTATTTTAAAAAATTGTTTACCTGCCACAATAATAATTGACTCTTTAGAACGCAGGCCAGTTCCCACCTATATCAGACTAGCTGTAAGCAAATTTGCCCCCAAAGTCACTGTGCAGACGTGCTACTGAAAATCAGTCTATTCCACCTAAGTTTCTGTCCTGGTTTGAGGTATTTTTTAAAAATAAAGGTGTCATGAAACTTAAGAAAAATACCTGTCGAAAACGTTTTCAGAATTAGTATCTTCTGCTGCTGCTGCTATGATGCAATGGTGTTGGTTTTGGCATTTGTTCAGCTTTAACACTGCGTGTCAGAGATGGCTTCCCTTCTGAAGATCAGGGTCGTACATGTTAAAAGGAGCTAGTCAACTCAAGGTTAAAACTCTGGGGACGACTCTCTGCTAGAGACAACCGGTACAAGGTTAAGCCAAAAAATAGGGCTTAAGCAGGATTTAGGTGCTCTCTATACCAGCATTTTTCTGGTGTTCAGGAGAACTGATGCTCATTTTCTTCTGAATGCACATCCATACGAGGTTACTGTTAGAAATATGGGAATGTTCATGGTCCCTCATCTGTGATTTAGCTAATTAATTCAGCTAGTTAAGCAATTTTTAGCTTTTGAGTTGAATGATTCTGAGAGGTCTTTTGCAAGCCGTTTTCACTTGTCTTGGATTTTTTCCCCCTTCACTGTAAAAGTAAGTGTTTTGGATATTTTTATCCTAATACAAGGGAGTCGGGAGTTAACTCCAATGTTGTATTTAGTCTTTTATTTTAATACTTAAAACAATTATTCTAAGAGGAGAAGGCCAAAGGAAAACCTTACTGTTGTCCACAACTACCTGACTAGAGGATACAACAAAGGCAGAGACAGACTCTTCTCAATGGTGCACAGCAATAGTACGAGAGGCAGTGGACACAAGTTGGAACATGGGACGTTCCACTTAGATGCAGTAAAAAGATTTTTTTAATTTTTTCCCCTGTGGGTAGATTTTCATCCTCGGAGGTGTTCAAAAGACTCGACTAGACAGACCCCTGAGCAAGCTGATCTGATTAGACCTGCTATGAGCAGGGGGTGGGACTAGATGACCTCCAGAGATCCTTTCCCTTCCAACCTAACGTTTCACAATTCTGTGATTCTCTGAAAACACAGAGATATGGTCTGGTATGGGATACGCATAGATACAAGTGCCTCTTGAGGTGAAGTGTTGAGTTCCATACTGTATGTTGTCCAGAAGGATCATTTGAGAGAGCTGCAGGAAGTAAAAGGTGGAAGATGTGCGTGGGATCACCAAACTGCACTGCAGAGTACTTTTTCTTCTTTTTTTAAAAAAAAGCACAAAAATTATGTAAGTCAGAAAGACTAGTAGGAGCCGCTGCAAGCCCAAGGAGGTACCCAAGAGCAAATAAAGCTTGGAGCAGCAGTTTCCATACTTCCCTCCATGGGCCATCATGGAGGCTGCAGGATATGGGACACGTCGTGTGTTGTTGGACGCGGTAGGAGAGAGATACGATGCCGAAGAGGGACCCTTTGAATTCAGTGCTGTCTGTGCATCCACCATAGACCATAATCGTATTCTTGCAGATTGTAGCTGGAACAGTAGAAACAGAAAACCTCCTTTTGGTTCCACTGAAAGTGGAAGCAGCTGTGGAAAGTGAACCACCTAATGCCGGCTAAATTAAAAGAAGGAAAGCACTTGGAATAATTAAACGAACAATAAGTGGGCAGCAATCTAGAAAAAATGAATTCATTTTATGTGTCCAACATATTTGCTATGATATTTAATTACTGTTAGGAGAGCTTGGAAAATCTGAAGGCAAGCGCACTTTAATTCACGATAAGTGAACACTTATTTATGTTGAAAAGGGTCTTGCTTTTCTCTCGATTGTGCTGGCAGAAGGAAGGTGACAGAAAAAGGGGGCTGCCTCCTTCCATCACAATAAAGACTTTATTTTCTCAAAGCCTTATTTGCAGGCTTCTTAATTTTTCTGTCAGAAGACATTTCATTTCACTTGACTTAGGTCATGACTACCTAAAAACTTTGAGTAGAGTGATGTGAGAGAAATGTGGTATTCCAAGCTTAGGCAGTGTATCTGAAGGTCTTGCAGTGGGTCTGACAAAATTCATGAGGGGCCTTTTCAGCCTGGGTGAATGAAAAAAGTCAAATCTGGCAGTAAATATCAAGGTCCTTTGTTTTTTTTTTGTAACTTATTAACATGTAATAGAATTTACTTCTGCAACTAAAATAAATGCACTTGGGAACCACAATGGCTTTTGGACTGTAGTTTGCCAAGCACAGAATCTGGATTTAATCTTTGGGATACAGAGCTAGCTTGCTTTCTTTAGGTTAAGCCTAAGAAGAGACAAAGGGAAATATTTGTTGGTTGACCTCTGGCCCCAGTACAAAATATAGAGAGAATAACGATGAATCTCCAAAGCCTGCTGGCATAGTGAAGTGCTTGGTATGCTATGAAAAAACCATCATGTATTCCCTAAATAGTTCATTTTGTTTTCTAAAGTTCTGAAAAACTCGCTTTATTGAAATGCATGTTGTTGCATCGATTTTTCTAAAATACACCTTGTTATCTTTTCTTTGGTAATTGGTGACTGGTAATGACTTTGGCAATTTAACATGTTCTTGCAGACACTTTTCCCATTCCCCCAGATAACTGAAGTCAAGAGAGAGGGCCTGTCTGTCAATCTCTGATGCCTGTCAACCTGCTTGATTGACAGGTTTTGGTCCCACAATAGAGACCATTTCTGCAGCCCCCATTCTGTTATTTTCTTCTTTCTTAATACTTGTGGGGGATGGTGTTTGCTTTATAATCTGTGTTTAAAATCCAACTTGGAATGAGGCCAGTTCCTAAGAAATTATCACAAAGTCTTGTTAGCTTTGCATCAAGAAAATTCTCTGGAGAGTTTCTTAAGCTGTGATTCCACCTTCCGAAATTACCTTTGCTCAAAACCTAAGCTTCATTTTTCCTCCAGAATCCCCTTAAAAATCCAACAAAGAGGCTGTGAGGTCTGCCTAATATGTTCTGATATAAGAAAAGTAATTTGTTCGTGCTTTACTTTATTTGGGAAGTTCTTGCTCATGGGATAGAAATTTTTGCGTGTAAGGAATGTAGGCAAAATATGTGAGACTGGGAGCAGGGAAGGGGAGGGATATTTGCATTATGTGGAAAAACTCTAAAACAGAAAAGAAGGAAACTTCTAGAGAAAAGAGTAAACATGTTTACTAGTTAAAAAGGAATGTAATGAATCTGTCATTGTTCATCTCCCAAATTAAGCGTTCTTATAAGCATTCTAATCAACTCGGCATTAATTCAGTTAATTGTGAATTAGGATTGTGCTCTAGGATTGTTACTGAGTTGTACTTAAAATGTAAGACTTTTTTGATGAAAGGAGTGTGAGGAGAACTTGTTTCTCTATTAAAAAAATTATCTTAGATTTTGTGAAAAAAATTACATTTTACTCAAAAGCTAATTCTTTTCATTTTAAAAACAAGAAACAATTCAATGTGAGTGTAAAATCAGTTGCTGCTACCATGATTTATGGAAGTAGATGTAACTGCTGTGTCAGTTAACTGCCTGTAGAATCAACAATATTGATGTCATTCCACTCGGCGTAATTTGGACAGGAAGAGAAAGGAAACTGGGGGTGAAGAATTGCCATGTCGGAGTCTGAAATACCTTAAAGGAAATACACTTACCAAATACACTTACAAAGAAATAACCCCATAATGCCAAGGTTATTCTGATTAATCATGATCCCAAGTGCACCTGTTGGTCCTTGCAGATATTCTTCTAGTCCCAGGACCCGTGCAATGAGGGCCTGAGCAGTGCGCTGAGCAAATGCCAGTGGACGTTTCGGTATTGTGCGTTATTTCACATTCACTGTTTAGAGGTTGAGGATTCTGTTATGGTCAGATACAAGAGGTGGATGCTCAACTTGAATGCTTTTTGTTGGGAAAGGACTGTTCGGTTCTTCCCCCCACGCTAGGTATTTACTGAAGTGTAGGCCAAAAAAACCCCACCCAACCCAAAAGGATATATTTCATACAACTAAGATTGTTCTCCTCTGGTAGCTCTGTGTTAGTAACATCTGGGTTTGAACATAAAGAATAAACAATAGCTAAATTTGGTGGTGTTGTTTCCTGTAATAACAAATAGCATAAACAAGTCAGTTCCCAGATAGGGTCCAATAAGCTGGCAGGGAAACTGAAATAGATGGAAATAGAGCGAGTGTGTGGATATGTGTATGAATGTCCATTTCCATTGTACAATATGGACCTTGAAATCTTGAATCCCGCTCTTGCTGTATAAATTGCTGAGCACCCTCAATTCTTTAAATGTGTAGAGCAGTCAGCAGTTCAAAAGAAATAGTCACGTATATTCTCAGTTAAACTACTTGGATGATACCTCTGCTGCAGCGTGTACTAACCCGTTACCTTTTGGCCATGTGGACCGACGATGGTGAGCAGGCCAACAGTGGTAGAAAAAAAGAAGTAACAGAGGTAGCTGACGTGCTAGCAGATATTTACAGAGGGGGGGAAAGCAAATATGGGAAAATGTGTCATCCTTGGACTTTTTCCTGAGGTCCTCATTGCATGAATGACTACATAATACATTCTGTGTGTCAAGAAGAGAAAAATACCCCAGTAGGATACGAAGCGTTCGAGTGATACAGCCTGTGCATCTTGGGTCTGATTAGTTGGTTGTGTTTGGATGTTGCTAACCTATTTTTCCAAAGATTTACAAAAACTAATTCAGGATAAAAATGAGATCATTCCCCACAGCACTTTCTACGTAAAGTGGCCACAAGCCTCTACCTCAGGGAACGCAGACAGTATGAAGGAACGACAATTTTATGGAACTAAGAGAAACCACATCTCCACTGTCATTCCCTTTTCAGTGGAGTTTTTTCCTGTCCCTGCTGAACCATTCAGAATGTATAGTTCAGGGAAAGTTGTAATTTTCCGGGCTTCAGAATAGGGGGCAGTAAGGTCACAGTATTTCTTGAACGCTTTTGTTCTATTACTGCTGGAGTACGTAGTGTTAAAATTATTTAGAATGACTGCATCTTTGCTCTTGAATCAGGACTTACCTCTCGTGGTACAGTAAGCTGGTTGTTGCTAGAGCCCTTGCAGTCGCAAGAGACTTAGTGGTGGACAAGGTGTAGAAATTGTCTGCACCCACATTAAATAAGGCCATTCTGAAACATGGGTGGTACTTTAGAAATGTCTCATAAACCATGTTATAAAACCATTTAAAATAGATCCCGCTGTACAAAGAATGACAAAAATCCAATGTATGCTTTCCCATTTGAACACAGAGGAGAAGCTAATGGGCGTAGACAGAGACACCTCTCACATGGCTTTCTTTCAATCATGGGAGCCTGCAGGAGAAGTCTCTTTTGTGCTATCAGTGATTACAGACTTGGTACCAGCCTGGTGCGCCAGGTCTGTAGACATCACCATCTTTATTCTTATAAAGGGCTACAGCATACGCTTTCAGAGGCCACGTTCTCCTCTATCTCAAATTCCCAGAACAATCATTTGGCCTGGCATTGCTGTGGTCTCTAAATTATCTCTGAGTCATCACAATGTCACTGGTGCTACAAGCCCTTTGTTTGCAGATGTTTTCTTTATCTATAGCACTATCTCTTGTGTTATGCCCTGTGGAATTTGATATGAAATTTCATTCTTTCCCCAAGCTCTCTTCTTTTAAAGGTTGCATTAGAGGCACTAGTTGCTTTTCAGATTTATTTATTGCGTTTTTGTATTCCCAGATGCAGTAAGTAGGAACTCTTGTTTTACTCCCTATGCAGTTTGTTGTTTTGTATAACTGCATGAAATCTTTTTCCTTCTGAGCTAAGCAGACCCAGTTTCTAACTATGTCTTGTAGTCAAATTCCTGCTCTCCTGGCACCATTTTTGTGACCTGTCTTTGAATTCTTTTGTCTTCCTGCTGTGTTATTTCTGAGATAAAGCAAAGAAAAATGAAACCAGTATTTTGGGCGAGGCCATACTATTGATTTAAACAGTGGCAATGATATTAGCACTGTTGGTTTCTCTCTCATTCTGGATGGATCCCAACAATTGTTTTGCTTTGCTGATTGTGCTGCCCTTCAGCAGAAGACGTCACAGAGTTTTCTCACAATGATGTGCAATGCTGTTGCTCTCAACTGAGAGCTCTGAAAGGCAGTATGAAAAGGTAGATATGTAATGTTAAGAAGGTACAGAAATCAGTGGTAAGGAGTAGATGTACAAGAAAAGGATCTAATTACAGGCTTTTGTCAAAAGAGTTCATGAAGTTAGCATAGGTCCAGAGAAGCTGGGAGCATGAAAAATAGCTGGTAAGTAAAGATATTCATACCAGAAAGTATGTGTTTGTGATTGGTAGTGGTTCGAGCTTCAGCGTCTCATGTTGGAAAGTGGTACTTGGTCTAATATTGGCATTTTTACCAGTGTGCGGCGATATGACTTGTGCACTGTGATAGGCCTTATCATGCCTGGATGTGTCTGTTTAGCGCTGAATCGATCTGCTGAGGTTTTACATAGGTAACCAGAAGCCTGCATCGAATTCCACAAACCGACAGCTCTCAGTTCTGGAATAACTCTGTAAATTACAGCAGTTGAAGTTAAATTCATACATTTTCTAAAATTTAGCCTTCGCTAAACTGTGACAGTTCATAGCAACCCGAACTTCTGGTGAACCCACCCTATGTAGAAATGAAATGTCCAATGTCTTTATTAGTTTCTCACATAACATCTTTCTACACTCTAGCTAGATGCTCTGCATCTTATGTTTATTTCTGGCAGAAGGTGTATTTAGCCTTCTGATTGTCACTGTGCACTGTGTGGAGCAGAATCATAGAATTGTTGAGGTTGGAAGGGACCTTTAAGATCACCAAGTCCAACCATTAACCCAACCTGACAAAACCACTTCTAAACCGTATCCCCAAGTACCACGTCTGCCCTTTTTTTAAACACCTCCAGGGATGGCAAATTCACCACCTCCCTGGGCAGCCTATTCCAATGCTGGATAACCCTTTCAGTGAAAATTTTTTTCCTAATATCCAACCTAAACCTCGCCTGGCTTAACTTGAACCCATTTCCTCTCATCCTATCACTTGTCATTAGGGAGAAGAGGTCAGTCCCCATCTCTCTACAACCTCCTTTCATGTGGTTGTAGAGAGTTATAAGGTCTCCCCTCAGCCTCCTCTTCTCCAGGCTAAACAGCCCCCGTTCCCTCAGCCATTCTTCATAAGACCTGTCCTCCAGACCCCTCACCAGTTCTGTTGCCCTTCTCTGGACATGCTCCACCACCTCAGTGTCATTCTTGTAGTGAGTGAATATGATGATGGAACCCCTGATTTTGCGCACAATGAATATATTGATAGATTTACCTCATTTACTGCACTTATCTGTCATGTCTAAGGACACTAATGAGTTGTTTTCAGGAACTAATGAGAACTGTAATGGCTAATGGATGTTTACAGCATTGCTGCGTTTTACCATGTGATAATGTGAACAACTTCAGTTCCTTCAAGTCTTTAATTGGCACCATCAGAGTCTTTAATTACATTTCATCAGACAATAAAAATCTCAGAGGAATCAATGAGGAGAAGTTGGTGATTCTGCTGAAGTGACCAGTTGCTCTGATGGACACTTTCTTTGAATGCTGCACTCTTAAGTAATAAAGTCCTTTGAGAACTAATTTTTAAAAAGACCAAACTCAAAACCAGATTTTTCCGATTTGCTCTTTGTTTCAGCTGTGAAAAGAAAAAGTGACACTGCCAAGCTCTTTATTTTTTTTAGAGGTTTTCAAAGTGTATTCATTTATAATATAGGAAATATTAGCTGGAAAAAATAGTGTTTCCCTTGGTCATAATAGTCCAGATTTGTAGATACCTGGAATGGGCTTTATCTCTTCTGATTTGGACGTATGAAAATGGGGCGTGTGGTCTCGGGTAGATTTCTGGGCTACTTGTGGTTAGGAAAGAGAAGGCTACCTCCTGATGATAAGACATTATATCTTAAAGTAAGTTTCCAAAAGGAATGGGAAGATTTACCCAGCACGTGCACCTATGTGCTTTTTTCCTGTTGCAGTCACAGTCCGGGAACAAGTATGCAGTTGGCAATCCCATCAAATTGCA
The DNA here is from genome assembly GCA_013398815.1 of Ibidorhyncha struthersii. Lineage (NCBI taxonomy): Eukaryota > Metazoa > Chordata > Aves > Charadriiformes > Charadriidae > Ibidorhyncha > Ibidorhyncha struthersii. The sequence continues at coordinate 51,629 of VZSZ01005792.1, forward strand.
TGCTGCGGCTGCCAAATAAGTGTTCTGGTTCTCTGCCTGCCAGATGCAGCCAAAGGTTTTTAGCCCTTTCTGGGTTGGATCCTGGGATTATTTTTCCATGAGATCAGTGAGGTAGTCCAGTTGATCATCTCATCGTGTGATTTGATGCACAGTGAGGAAAACAAAACAACACAGATTCTGAGTCCAAGGAGAGTAGACAACCTGTTTAGACATAGCATGCTCGAACTGCTAGGCCACTCCACCTATAGTTACTTAAACAGTCTACAAAATCTGGCCCATGCTTATGGCTTTAGAATTAGCAGATCTGATCCTCTCTCAACTGCATATTAGACACACCTACAAAGCAAAAAAACAGCTTTCTTGCTTTTTCAATGTGTGGAAAATTCTTCAACTTTGTGCAATCTCATCAGACAGAAAAATCTCTTTGCTTCTTTTCACTTAACTGAAACCAAAAGCAATTAAATCAAAAACATTTATTGATACAAAACCCCTAAAGAGTTGGCAATTAAAATAGTATATAAGATACATAACATTCTGATACATTTATAACACTTGAGTTGGCCTCTAAAATAAAGGTGATTTTTGCCTGCTTCCTCACACAATTGAAAAAAACCAAACCTAGTACCCTTTAACTCATTAAAATTTGAGGAGCCACATTGATACAACATATTCTTATTTACTTATTGAAATGTTGTTTAGTTACACTCTGAGTCTTTATGTAAATTACTATAATTTCCGATTTAATTTTACATAACTGCATTTTTAAGAGGAAAAAAAATTCAAATATCTATTTTAAAATACTGAAACTTTTTTTTTTTGAAATTACTGTTTTATCCACTCTAGATTTAAGTGATGTCAAGATGTTTTATTGCTCTGGTACCTGGTAAAAGGGAACTTCATTGAGAGGGAGGAAACCAGAGACACTTAACATTTCAAACTTAAGTTGACCTCAGGTAACTCAAAGTTGATAAACAGTAGATTGTGTCACCACTTAAGTTATTTAAAGAACTCTATGGGCTTTGAAATCGCAGAAAAATCCAGGTTGACTGAAAAAGTCCTTAAAATACCAAACTCTGGAGCAGGTTTGAAAAAATCATGAGCATAAGCATGTAAGGGAATCAAAAAATGAGAAGTTTTACTGCCCACATGTGTTTGTGGGCAAGTGAACACCTCTGCATGGTGCTGGAGGTGGGTATGCAGCCGTTTACGGGGGTTCTGGCAGTTCTCCCAGTCCTGCTCAGCCATACCATTGGGATGGACGCCCATGCTGTGTTGGGTTCAGATTTACAACAAGCCAGAAAGATTCTGGTTTTGCACCATAGCCCCCTAGCATTATTCCAAGGTTTCCTTAAACAAAACAAGTGTGGAAGTGATTGCTCAAAACAAGGGAGAAGAAGAAATCTGCCGTGAGGATAGAACTTTGCAATGTGATCCTGGTTATTGTGGCTTTTGTGACAGAGCACATGACCAAGTGTAAGTCTACATTTGCTGATGTTTTTAATTTTAGTTATTTATTATTTTCAGTGAAAGGGAGCATTTGGTTTAATTTCACTAAATGTCTAGGTTTATTCTGGAGAAACTGATTCTCTCTTCTGTTATTAGCATATTACCTTCTTAGTAGTTTTACTTAGACAAATTCTAGCTCATAGAAGGTAAAGAGTTATGTAGATCTTGCTCAGAACAATCAATTCAAGCAACCTATCACTTTCTGTGGAACCAGCTGGGATTATTTCATAAGTTTATTATTATTATTTTAGAGATTTCACTAAATTTGTTTCAAAGGTTTTCTGAACAATAGTGCTCAGGATAATCTGTGCAGCAGGTGAAATCCACATGGACTTTGCAGTTGCCCAAGCATTCTTCTTTTGCCAACTATGAAAAATGGTTTATGGTTAAATTAAAAAATATTTATTCCCATTTTCAAGTCAGAACAACCATTTTTATAGCAAAAGATTTGAATTTATGCTCAGTTATCTAGGAACACGTTATTTTTGCCTGTGGCATAAAATTACATTGGCTGATGTGGTAGAATTTTGGAGGTGTGTTGGAAGCAGACGGTGCGAATCGTTAAGGCCACAACAGTACTTACAGAGCGGAAGACTGCAAGTTGAGCTTTGACAGAATCCCTCTCCATTACACCAAGGAAAGAAGGATGAGACTGGTAGTCTGTTCATCTTGATCTAACGAGTCTTGATCTGAGGGGGAGGATAAATGTGTGAGCTGAAAGGGGATGATGCTGTCGAGGGAACTGCAGTCAGTTTAGGTGGCAAACACGGCCACCACAGAAAGGAGACGACAGGTAGCTCCAAAACAGAGGAATATGGGTTTTAGAGCTAAAGAAACAAAGGCAAGGTAATCTTCATGATTTCACTCTATCAAACCCACTCCTAAGATGTGTGGGAACAAAGGCTGTGATGGAGGTCATACCCCCGTATTAAACTGGTACAGTATTTATTTTTATTTTTTTTAAAGAAAGAATATGGGTTCCCTGCAGTGCTGGCGCACGAGCACACACCACCTCTATCCTATCAAGTGACAGATGTAGTCAGTAAGATACAAAAGATGTTCTCTCCAAACCATCTTGTTTGCCTATTCTCTGATCATTATTTCTTCTGGAGAGCTGTATTTTCATGTTACAAACTGTGTCACAATCTTGTCAGGCTTACCTGACCTGTTAAACATTTTCAGATGTGTCTCTGGTAAAACAGGTGAAAAGAACAAAGCTTGGGGTATTTTGCTAGAGGGTTGTGCCTTTTTGATTACTTTCTCAATAGTCATAGCATTGACTCACCATTTTGGGGCTGCATATTCCTTTACATGTGCAAAGGCAAAAGATACTTGCAAACACCTTTTTTTTAATCTGATATACATGCCCCTATACCATCACCTTCAATGCTGATCTGGAGCCAGAGTTCTACCTTCTGATTTGTGTAGGGTAACGAATGCAGTCAGTGACCAGCAACAGCTTTTTGGTGTGGATGGAAAAAGTCTACAATTTCAATACCTCACATAATGCTTCTTTCCTTACGCTCCCCTTTCTCCAATGTTTTTGAGTGTGCAGATGTTTCCTAGTTAGTTATTATTTAAGTGAGCAGCTTCTTGCTAACATGTTAATTAAAACTCACTGTCCGGAATCTCTTGGTACAATTTGCAGTGTAATCTGTAGCCTCTAGTGCATCATTGTATCTCTATTAAAAGGAATTCTGTGTAATGATGCTGGGATTTAATTAGTTTCTTTGCCAGTGTTGTAAAACATAGTGATAAATGAGCTAACAGGTCCATGGATCATTATTCTACTAGAGATGAGCTTATTAGCTGATTATGAATCATTAACAAAGTCTACATGGGATTTGCTTATCTAATTCAACACAATTTTGAACATTCAATACTCTACATTCATTTCTTTCAACTAACAACATTGTATTTAGATTGTAATCTTTGCATCCTTTATTCAGGGAATTTTCTTCTTTAGTGTTGAATTCCAATTGTATTGCAAGTGCTGTGGGAAGACCTTGTGTCCATCTGTGATGAATGCAAAGCTGTGTTGTAAGGTTTTATACAACTGCATATTTTTTTATTTGGTTTTGTCTGTTTATTAATCATCTGGCATTGCAGGAAAGAAAGAAATTAAGACTCTTCAGCTTACATTTCTTAAACGGTACCCTAACTAGAGAAAAGTGAAATACACTGTACCCACTAGACCTGGTCATGTAGAACGGGGCATATTCAGACCACAGTGTGTTCTGGATTTGGGGGTGGGGAGGTGGGCTGTGTAGCACCAGTGCAGTTGTCAGAAATCGTGGATGTTTGTAAGACAAAAGTGTACTTCATGGAGAATATTCACTTGAGAGATTTCCTGAGAATGAAATATTCAGAAATTTGCTGCGGTGAGTTTATCTTCAAATAATTAAGACATAATTTCAGATGATTTTTCCACTTCTCATTGAGTTTGTGTTTAAAGTACATTCTCGCCTTGACCTCCCCAGTGCTTACCTTTTTAGGCAAACCAGTCTTGGTTAGATAGACGGCACGCTATTTTTTTGCTGTGCCCTAAGGTTAACTTGGGGTTATTGTAATTCAAGAACAAACATTTTTCTGTCCTGAATTTTGTCAACTTCTTGTTTTTAAATAAATTTGTGAAAGGACATACACGTACTAGAAGTGAGAATGTGCCCTGGTTTTATGTTCAGTTGTTGTCTCTTCCATGTAAATTTAAAATACATGCAATTAAGGAAGGTTGGCTAAGGAAGCATCTCTTCCATTCCAGTGCATCATAGGACCATAGCAAGTAGAGTTTGTGCTGTATGTCTGTTGTGCCAGACCAGCAGAGTGCGGTCACGCCAGGATGGTGACACCAGGAAAGTATTGTGTGTGGTTTCCCAAGAGCTCTGTTAGGAGCACGCTTAGCAGATGTGTCCCAGTTCACCTCAGCCATGAGGCCAGTGACCAAGGAATAGTGTCGCAGCCAGGCAGAGCGCATCACCAGACTCTATGAGGCTTCCTGTGAGGGCTCTGTTAGTAAGAAAGAAGGGATTTCTCGATATTTCTAGACTTCTTTTGGATGAGGAGTGCTGGTACTGCTGGCTGCCTTCCAACCTAAACCACTCTAAGATTTGAGCAGGTTTCTTACAAAGTGATTAAGTTTGTCTTTAATTTTTCAGCTGAGAAAATGGGCTATAATATGTTGTTGCAGTGTGTATGTTAAATAAGAAACTAAAAAATAGAAAGCCTAACATGATAAAAATTCCTGTGCATCAAATGCTGAACATGGGCTGCAGAAGGAGCCAAGCAAATGCTCTGGCGAAGATCTCACTGTAACTCTTCAACTTTGTGCAGTGTGAAACTAAAAAATGACAGTGGCAGGTAAGCTTTTAATGAAGGTGAGTACACAAATGTCATTTGTTTTCACAGCTTCATTGATTTTTGAACCAGCAAAATAGAAATAATAAGTTTCATCCCTGTCCGCTTGTCTAAGCTCTTTAAAGCTTCTTCCCTGCAAGCTGCTTCCTTTCTGTCCCCCAGTGCGTGACACTTTTCTGTATACTTTACACTGTGGATATGCCTTTATTCAGCCAATTTATTGCTATGATTGTTATCCGTATTACTAATTTAGAGCCATTTGTAGAAATAGCTAGTCTGTATGCAAATATTGTTGTGCATTCCTTATTTCTTCCAAGCATATTTTATCTTTAAAATCGTAGTCCTCTTAGAGCAGCCATAACTCTTTTCAGTGTGCTCGCCGTGATTTGCAGTTGTAGGCCATTTGCCGGATGTGCGTTCTGGAGGCTATGGCAGCATCAGGGGTGAGGAGTCTTCCCGATGCAAGTAGGTGGGGCAGAAGTTAGGGCTTAGGGCAGCTTGCTGTTATTAGCCAGAATGGTCCTGCAATCACTGCAACAGGATAAAGTAGTGAAGTTATTGATGAATTCATTAGTAATAGAAATCAGCAGGGTAATATTGCATTGACACTTACTGATCTGCAAGCGATGAGCCACTGTTTGTAAACAGAAGGTAGTTTGGTGTAACTTGCCTCATGTACTCCTCACTAGAAAATAACGTGCTTAGGTGTACAAGGTATATCCGACAGGCACGTGTCTCTGATTCTTAAGCATTCCGCTGCATGGGTAGAGTATTGACTTGCCTATGCTGTGCTTCAGGTATTCTCATCCTGCCTTTGACCCACAGCTGGAGAGAAATGAATATTGAGAATGGGTGTTTAGCCTTCTTTGTGCAAGGTCCCGTTGACTTGAGTCCTACGTAAGGATACTCGTGTGTTCTTTTTGGAAGGCAGGCTCTTTTGCTGGATATGCTTTTACTCAGCTCTCAAAAACGTCGCTGTCATTGAAAATGACCTCTGTGGAATCTGCCTAGTTGCTTCTGCGCAGGAGACTGTTAATAATTCTTCAGGAGAAATCTTGGCAATAATGTAAAAAGATGATGGTGGTGGTGGCAGAGTTGCTGCCATCACACACTTCCATAAATACAGAGTTAAAAAAATCAGGATGTTCCTCAAAAATTGGCAGCTGAAAGTGGATACAATTTTCTTGCGATTCTAGCAGGATTCCTCTCTTATGAATATACTATTTACAGAGCCATTAGTTCTAATCCTTTCTGATATTTTGTTTATCATGTCAGAGGTAAATATTACTTGGTTTGTCCCCGTGGGAGCAAAGAGCATTCTATTTTTGTTTCTATGTTATTTTCTTTCACTGAGACAACCTGTTATTTCTTCCTTTGAAAAAGATTTGTAAAATGACAGATGAATTTCCAGAAACAGTAATATTTCTTAATAGTTAGGGATACAGGTTTGTTTTGCAGAGATGCAGCCATGAAGAAAAACAGAAAAATTAGAAAGGCATGGTTTAAAATACAATAGGATAGTAACATCAAGTGAAATACTAGAAATTTTCAACATCTTTCATGGTGCAACTGGAAAAGTAATTGTGTAAACATATGTCCTTTACCTTAGTTTCTGTTTACATAAGCATAGTACGTTTTCAGTCACGTTACTGGTGATCGTGAATTACCGTATTATTAGCTGCACTTAAATCTTTATATGATTGTGATTTGATATTATACAATTTATTCATTTAAACTACTTATTCAATTTCTAAATAAAGATAATTTTATAAAATAACTTAATCTGTTTTATTTGAGATTTTTATAAACAACAAATTGGATACAATGTCAGTATAAAAAGATCCAGTTACATTTTTTTGTAATTAAGATAAAATACTTGCTCTCAAAATTATTTTTTTTAACAAAACAATGTTAATGTTTATTTTGAGCAAAATACTTGAATACCAAGAATCATCATGATTAAAAATTTTCATATCAGTCTCTGTACAGCTCTGGAAGCAATACGACTGCTTTTTTGGTAGAACACATTCCAATTTCATAAGCAGTAGGATATGGACATTTAAATGAATTGAAACAAAGCAGGTTAATTATTCAGGGACCTCAGACTAAAATAAGTTGTCACAAATAATGCATCGTGTGCTCTCATTATAACCTGAATGTCCCTAGATTACTGTGAGTATTGCCCCTCGCTCTTAGACCAGTATTTTCTGTCTGATTAGGGGTTTGTTTTCCTTTTTAGTATCTATTTTGCTATTTTCAAAAATAGGGTCCCTTTTTAGATATACATTAGTACCTTGATAGGGATAAGTCTATGTATCTGCTAATAAAGTACTGATTTATGGGTTTTGTAAAGGTCGCATAAAATGTGGTTAGGCAACATCATTATTTGAAGATCATTATTACTACCTCTATAAATATATATAATAGCCAATAGCAGACAATACTAACTTTTAGAGCAACGTTAACAAAGCTTTATCTTCTCAAGGTGATGCCCTTTAGTAGAGGACAATGCACAGTTCTTAGTTCAGCAGTTCTGTCAAGTCTGAGGCAGTCATTTGATTTCACTTTTATACATATGCTTAGGTGTTCAGAAAATTACTGTATGTAGAAGAGAAGTCCTGAATACTATAAGACTAGGTCAGCAACAAGGAGGTAGATTTCCAAATTCTTATTGTTGATGTTTTCTGTGATCTGACTTTATTCTGACTTTGACTTTAGAGTAAACAGGAACATGCACAAATATGAGTGCTATTACACATTTTTTATTTCTATTTTAAAGGACCTCATACCTGCTTAGAGTTGTTTGTGTGCTCCAGATTACACAGTAGCACTAAATGTTTGCATTTTTGTCTCTTGCAAGAGGAAAATACTAGTTTGGGTTTGGTTTTTTGTTGTTTGTTTGGTTTTGTTTTTTTTTTTTTTTAATTTTATGAGCGTCTTTGAGTGGGCTGAGTAGAAGCAAAACTCAAATATAATTTATTCTGCCTAGTGTTTGGGAAGTTCTCTCTATCATCCATCTTTTGTCCCATCTGATCATACAGAAGAAGGTGCTTCTACCTTAGCAGAAGCCAGCGAAGGAAGTCTTGGCGCGTAAGGAGACAAATTTAAACCGAACCATTGTTAGTTCCAAATAATCTCATTAGAATGACATACAAAAGAACATCATGGGTTATTCTTCATTAGTCCCTCTACGTGGGAGTTTAGCATCATTTTTAAAGATCTGTTGCAGCACAAAAGCCACTATAGACTCATTGCCCAAGTTACAAGTTCCCTGATCTCTCCGACTAGTCTAGCCTAGATATAGACGCCTTTATTATGCTGTCTTCTCTCCCCCAGAGGCTTGTGCCTTGTTTCTGAGTAGTATCTCTTTTCTCCTGTGCAGCAAGGGTTAGCAAGTTTTTGTAGACTGTGAACTCTTGGAATTGATTGTGTCATTTTGTATGTTTTTATGGAAAATGCTTATACATCTCCTCATGCAGCAGCAGCAATAAACAATCAGTTCCAACTGCTGAATGATGCGATACTTCCAGAGTTACCTGTGCATTCGGTATGTTTGGACCCAAGTATAGGGAAGGCATCATTGATTGGTTTGTTTTTTTTTTTTAATTGATCTATAACCAAAATACTGGATGCCCATATGCCAGAGCACATATTTAGGCCCAGACAATGTTGTCTTTGTTGCGTATGGAGGCGTTAGTTTGTGCATGTGTATACGTGACCGAACATGGGGTGTTGTGCCTGTAGTGTAAGGTAGACCCGAGGAAGGGTTTCACCTGCATAGTTGGATGAAAAGGTACATGTGTGCAAAGTGTGCGTCCCGGCTCCCTCGTGCAAGGTTCCGTGCTCTGTCCTGAAGCTTTTTCTTTAACAGCTAGTGCCAGCAAAGAGACGGAGGGATGGCTCATGGCCTACCTGGTTTTCGTTTCTCACTGAGGATGCCCCAGGCAGAGAGGGAGGTGTGACTTCCGCAGTGTCTGTCTCTTTGTCACGCTGTGTTGAGGCTCAGCGTCACAGTGGGTTGTGTCGGACTGTGCAACGCTGAGCTTCGGTTGAGTCCTCGCAGACAGCAACTCAGGCCAGGAGAAGAGCCGGCCTGTGGCAGCTCAGAAGTTAGGAGCACTGGGTTTCCTTGCGCTATACTGGATGTGCTTCTCTCTGTAAATAAGGTGAGAAAATGGGTCCCAAATTTCTTACGTTAAGTGCTATGGGACTTAACATCCTCACAGCGTTTATCTGTTCTGTGACCACCTGCGGAGCCCCCTGTGGTGATGGGCCTGCAAGGTCAGAGCTACCTGTGGTGTTTTCCCACTCCATTTTTTCCATCCTTATTTTTTGAATTCTAAAATTCCTCAGAAACGATTAGGCCAGATTAATGTTTCACCAATATCGGGCCAAATCCCTGAAACTAACACTTAGTTTATACTCAGACATTACTCGTGCAAAATTCTCAGTGAAGTCAGTGAGATTTTTGCTCGATTTGAGAAAACTTGGCCCAGTGTTTTTAAGACTTAACTCACATTGTGGCTAATGTCGGTTGAAGGAATTGAGGTAAGCCAAAGCCCCCACAGGAACTTCACACACGTGTGTAAGAAAAGAAGGTTTGCAGCTGAGTCCAGCTGACAATCTTAGAGCATTCCATGTTTTTTCATTCACGTTTTTCATGTCACATTTTTATGAAATCACAGTGTTAGAATCTGAAACATAGCGCTGTCTTACCTTAAACTAGAGCAACTCAGTGCAATGGAAATAAGCAAGCAACTCAGTTCCAGGCTTCTTATTGTTGAGCTATAATGTGGTTTCCCCAGGAATCATGGAATCCTACGTATGGGTTTTAATTAACTCCAGCAGGTATTTAGTTGAGATTTAATAAGACAGTTATTGTATGTTAATTAAATGTCAACTGATTGCTAAGAGGTTTTTGCAGTTATTGAAGTTTACTAATTATCTGATAGATAAATCAATTTTCCATGTGAATAACTCACATCTATGTAAGCAATAAATATGCTGGTAGATAATGTATATTGTCCTATTGAAATGAGAGCTGTGCCGTGTTGAATAAGCTGCTCGCGTCTGTCCAGTGCGGGCAGGGGGAGAACAGTTCACTCCTCTGACACTTGCCAGTGTTTCTGGCAGAAGGCAGCCCAGCGCTGGTGCAGCAGATCCAGGTGCCGGGACAGCAGTGAGGACTGTCAGTGTTCTGCCTGACACGTCTGTATGGCACCAGACTGGACCATGACAGTCACTCGCATCTCTCCAGCCTCCCCCCAGGCTTCAAAATGAAGATGTGTCCTGTAGGAACTAAGGAAACAATCGGGCTTTTCTCTTCCTTTGGGAACAAAGGCTCCATTATGATGGAGATTGGTTGTCCTTTGTGCTCTGGAACAGGAGTTTTGTCTTCAGAAACATTTTTGGCATCAAGCATGCATTCAGACCCATACAAATGCATCAGTATGTTCTGTGTATTACCGATTATTAATCAGTACTCAGTGTATTAATGAGGAAAGGAACTGTAATCAGCTCTGATTTATGCAAATTAAATACAACCCTCAGACTCTTGGTCAGTTGCCAGGACAGCCTGCAGGTGGTGAAAGCATGGATGATGCTTGCCTTTTTTTTTTTTTTTTTTTTAAAGAAAAGGAAACAAAAAGCTAAAAAGCTATTTCTCCAGGAAAAATATTCTTGCTGCTAATAAAAAAAAATTATAGGTCTTTGATGAGCTTCCCCTCTGACAGCCCTCCTTAAGTCCCTAATTCATTAAATAGATTACACCTGATATGCAGCTTTTACAGGTGGTTAATGAGTCAGGCCAGCTGAGAGATGCAGACAATTGCCTTAGAAGGTAAAAGTTTAGATTTTTAAAGTGGAACACTTAATACTCCTGTGTAACTAAGTCTCTTTGTGTGGGACTGTAGCACAGAAATGGGACTGAGAAGTGCCCACCAGAACAGAGGGAATTTCTTCATTAATTGTATCAAAGCAGGCAGAGTATTTGGTGATTTTGTTGGACTTCTAGAAACAGCTAAAGCAGGTTCTTGTCTCATCTCAATCACGTAACACACCTTTAGATAAAGGGCATGCTTTTCCCATCCTTAAGAATGGATCAGTTTGCCACAATTTACTTTTAAAAATGCAACATAGCAAAAAGATACAACAAAACGATGAAAGCAGACTCTTAGAGTTCCAAGTTGCTTCATTTCCTCTAAATCACGTGTTCCTCAAAATGAGAGAGAAGTTGAAAGTGTATCCTCTCAGTCAGTGCTGTGAAAACAGCAGACTCATCCTGCAGTGGAAAAGAATGTTGATGATGAAAAGAACTACTACTCCCAGCCAATGCCAGGCAAAATAACACCCATGACATCTGATGTCAAAGGGAAATGTGCTGCTTTATTTGTAGAGAAATCTTTCTGGAACTCAGCTTGGGTGGCAGGCATGCTCTATCCTGCTCTGTTCAGGATTAGTGGATTATCTCTGCAGCTCTCAGTCTAGGAATAGAGCACAGATGCCCTGGGCCCTTTGTCATGGAGAATTTTTATGTCTTTGGTGTTCTCTGGTCCTGCTTCTCCTCAAAAGCCATTGTGCTGTTCACTTGCAGGAGACAATAACTTAGAGATGCACATTGGCCAAGTAAACCTAATCAATAATATGGCGCACGAGGGTGACACAGTGCTGTCAATGGCTAATCAATAAATGCTTCCTGCTGAATTCTGTGCATCTGCATGTTCAGTAAATAAATCCAATCCTTCTGAAGATAATTTGGCCCCAGACCTACGTCAATTATCTTTGTTTTATGGCTTAACTAAAACTTAGACAGTGTTTCAGCCAATTTAATTCTTATGTTACGTGTTTAGTACCTACAGAAACTGATAAAGCATCCATAAGAAGTTAAATTTCAATATTTTCCTCCTCAAAAAATAGAAATTATTTAGCAGCTTCCAATACAGAATTAAGAAAAATAGTTTCTTTATTTTGCAGATACATATGTATGAATCTTTGCAGTCTTTCTTGAGGAAACTGGTGTCTGTCCTACAGCCTGAGAAAAAAAAGACCGCTTTCTGGAATGCTTCCATTTGGCGGTAAGCATTTACATGCTTTTTTCTCTTTTGCGTGTGTTCATTTCCAGTGTTTGCAATTCGTAAGTTTGAATTAAAGGCTATAGCCAAAATAAATACTACTAAGATACCTAAGTATAACCTAGAATCTCTTGGCAATTGACTTCTTAAGATGCATTTTAGTCTTACATCTGTCCTAAGGAGTGTATTTTATTTGTTATGCGAGCCATGACAATAGTTGTTGTTATTGTTTGAAGTATTTCTGAGAAGTTTGAATGAAAATATTTCTTAGAAGTTTGAATTTGCTTCATTCTAAGTAAACTCAGTGGTCTGATTAGTTTCATTATACACTTAAGTGTTGAAAATTCTCTGCTATTAACACTCACTCATTTCTCTCACCTTCAGTTCCATAGAGCAATTTGCTCTCCTTAGTAGTCTTCTGGAATGAGGCATTACTCTTGTCTTCTCTGCTGATGACTAACATCAGTTGTACTAGATGATCATTGTAGGTCCTTTCCAACTGAACTATTCCGTTCTTTTCCAAGTAAGAGAATGAAAGAGGATGCCATGTCAATACGACGACCAACTGAGGTCACGAGAGCTCAGCATACCCCATTCTCCCTCTGGACTCTCCCTCTCGCAATAAACTGAGGTGCAGCAACGACTATGACGGGGAACTGTCTTACGCTGTCCAAGAATACAAATGTGCTGTAAATGAGAATATCAGTCCTGTAGCTTGAAACAGGGATGCATTTCCATTTCCCTTTATAATTGTGGTGCTTCCTGTGGGTGAGGCTATAAGATCCTTTCATCCCATAGCATGCCCTTGTGCAGGGCAAGAGGAATTCTGTCTGTAAATCTCTCTGGCTGCCAACTGCCTTTCTAGTAGGAGAAGACAAATCAGTTTTCAGATTACAGATAAGGAAATACGTTTTTCCAGGAACTATGTCAGTTTACTCACTTGTGCCTTCCTCTCTGGGAAAGTCCCTCACTGTGATCTGCGTTCATCTGTTACAGAAAAGCATTGGACAGGTTTTTCCTGAGGCCTTGACAACGGCATCTCCAGAGGCTGCAGATGTCTACCCTGCAGTCACAGAAATTATTACAGTATGATGTAGATGTACCTGATATAACTTTAGGCTGTCTAGTGCAGGTACCAATCATGTTTTTTAGTTGCTGTAGCATAAAGCCCAGTTTGGATTGATTTTTCTTGATGGGATTTCAGTGGAGGTTAAATGGCTTAATTCAAGCCACTCAATGAATACCTTCATGTATATGAGCCTTATTGTCACATATTAAAGGAAGAATACTGGGGGAGGGGTGGAGGGAGTCCTTGTAATGTGAGCTGCTGAAAGGCCTGAATATCACTTAAATATCTGAGCTCCAGTGAGACTGGAGTGGTCTTTTAAATCAATGTTTCACCATAGGTGGACAGTTCTGCAGTGTCTTATCATAATAAATACAGTGCTTTTCAACAGCAGCTGTTTACTGTATTTAATTTGTCTTACGTTACTTTACTCCTTCATTCGAAATGTTTCTTAGGGTAACGCGGTAGCAATTCCCCCTTGTCCAGAAATAGAGTACTGCCCATAGGCCATTAGTTAAGGATATGCCCTGATGGCGTTCTCCCATATTTGGGGTATTAGTAGAATTCTCTTCATCATTTGAAGTGTTCAGGGACATGCTGCTGGTTTTAAAAGAGATATCAGACCTTTTAGTTGGATGGTGAAAATACTTGTAGCCCTGTGTAAGAGAAAAGTAAATCTTTTGGTTTGGACTAATGCCTGTGAATATTTAGAAAACAATTGTCTGCTTTGATGTCTTACATGTTGCTTTCCCTGAATGATTTCCAATTCCTGTGCTGCTGTTGGAATTCCAGATTTCGTCATAAGTATTTCTCAGGATTGCAGCATAAAGACCATTGAAACTTGAGCAGCCTTAATCTCACAGATTTTTATTCTTGCCTGTTTTAATAGTGATTTTCTTTACTTTCTTGTGTGTCTTTTTTCCTTTTTCCCTGGACTGCCAGGTCCTTTCCTTTCTTCCTCATCCCAAGGGCTCACTTTGTGAGAGGCAGAATTGCTATCACAAGCATAATGTGCAAGTTCCAACTAAGCAGTGCAACAAATGCAGTTTGAACGCCAACCTTACCCCTCCCTGCCTCTTACTGTTGTGTGCCACATTCTCATCTTGCTGGTGGAAGGACAAGCACAACTGCTTTGATGGGTCTGGAGAAACGGGGCCTCGCTCTGTGTGAACCGGCCCCAACTACCTATTAGCTCTGGACAGAAGATATTTCTGATGACGACCATTTTCATGTTCCCGTCACGTTTCCCAGCTGCTACCTGTAGGCAGGAAGCAGGAATGGAAGGGAGCAAGTGCAGGACATGCAGTGGCCATGGGGTTTGTGGAGACGCAGGACAAACTCAGAACACCCAACAGCAGACAGTTGCCTTTGATTGTGGTTTCATTCTGACAACTGAACAACTCTGACAGTTAAAGGGTAGTTCATCCCAGGGACTGAACTAAGCCTTCTGGGGCTTGTTCTCATGTCCCTCTTTTTTGTGTTGTATTCTTGTACTACATGAGTGTGCAGTAAAGATGCTGTGAAGGGTAGAACCACATGGAGACATGAGAGCTAGAATCCAGCTGCCTGGCCCTTATGTTGATCAAAGCTATTAAAATGGCATTTCTTTTTTGTAGCAGATCCTCAGGAAAATTCTGCACAAAAATATGGTAGCTTTTACTAAGATCATTTTTCAATTAAAGAGGAGCAGCACGCTTTGGCTGTAAGTGGCTTTTAAATTTAAGACACTTTTCTCCTGTGAAAGATTCTGTTTTTCAGAACAAAACAGTTATTTTTCTTATCTAAATGAAAATAATCCAGAAAGAATATACTGAATTTTATGAAAGGATGTTTTAGTAAGGCAATTCCAATCCAGCGAGTAGCATAGGACCGTGGTAACAGGAACAAATGTGACACAGCTGCCTGTTGGGCAGCTTTTCGCCTTTTCTTGGTTATTTGCCTAAGGAAATGTTATGTACAGACTCATTTTTCTGAAACCTTTTCTTTGGGACATGAGACAACTTACAATTTCTAAAGCAAAATAGAAGTTGTATGGGAAGAGAATACGGTAAACTAAATGGAAACTGAGTACCTGGGCATAGTAAGTAAAAGAAAACCAATCATAATTCTTCATTTTCTCCTAAGGTTTATGACATGAGTGTTTTAACTCACATGCACATTTTACTTCTTGCTCTTTAAAAAGTATTTTAGAGTCCACACTTGTCCCTTTTTACTGGAGAATTTACATACACAGGTGCATGCACACACATACATGTGTTTGTTCAGAAACTCCTGCTTCTCTTCTTGCAGCCTCTGTGTGGAGAAGTTATATCCTGTTGGTATGTTGTTCACAATTGTAAGGAACAATGCAGGAAAAAATAATCTAAGATGCCTGTAAATATAACAGTAATTCAACTAGTAAACATAGCACAGCACTGGGCACGTGATCCACAGTTTTTCTGTCAGCACTGTCTTCTCATCCTTTACTGTTTGCTCCCATGTCATCTTTATTGTTCACGGTTCAGGCTTTCTGTATGCTGAGCACAAAATAGCTAAATCAGGAACTTCAGCCTAAAGTGAGAGGATGAATTCTAACCTCTCTGTCCAAGCCAGCCCCCAGTGATTGGAGAACCAACTCTCTGATTCTGCTATATCATAGCTTTCTTTTCTTTTGACTGGGCCATTGTCGTGTTGCTGTTCACCTCTAACCCTGCGTACACAAACCTGAACTCTGGATTAGGCTTCCCAGGGAATAAACTATGGGCAAAGTTGAACTACTAGCTAGAATGAGGGGAAATGGTTCATGCTGCCATAGTAACATGACCTCGTACTGTCTGCCTGGAACAAAGACGGTTTTCTTGTCCTTTTTTCTGCCCCTGTGAGTGTTTAAGCCCCCCTGCTGTTTCTTCTCTCGGGAGGGGGGTGAAAGCTGTACACCATGCGATGAAAAAAAAGGTTACTCTCCCCTGCTTAAAGCAGAGCAGTCAGCTAGGAAACTGCAGAATCAGGCGACCAGAAAAAAACCCAACCTAAAACACCCCCAAAACAGAGGTGGAGACCTTTCGGTCAATAACTTGAGTTTGGAGTTTGAATTTCACAGAAGTATCCCAAATCCTAGGTATTGCAATTTTTAACTCATTCATATTTATTTCTCATTCAGGCCTCCTCATATTGTCTTAGAAAAAGACTAGCTAAATTAGTGTAACTCTGCGAAGCTTTAATGCGCATTAGTCCTATGGAGATGGGGACCTCTGACTCTGGTAGAATTCAGTGTTTGGTTTTTGTCCTGTTGTAGCTTTAATTGGGAATGCACGATAAATTATTTAAGTGATGATGCACAATAAATATGGAATTTGGTTTTTACACCATGCCAGATTTCAGTAAGAAAACAGATGGGAGTTTATTCTGCAATGGGAGAAGGGAACCAAGATCCCTTTCATTTAAACTGTCTTAGTGTCATTAACTTCCGTATTTTCCTGCAATTTTGGAACACCTGCTAGATTCTTCATCATGATAATTAACGTTCTCACAAGTTTGTGTCAAAACTATGTTTTACTTGAAATGTTTAACTGGAGATCATCTCACAGATTTGCTTCCAGTTCAATTTTAGAGAGCTCTGTCAAAAGATATTTAAAAAAAACACCAATGCAACAAACGGCCCTTTTTGCATGCAGAGGTTTAGAAGACTGAAAATAAATGAGGTGCTCAGTCTTAATTAATGAATGCGCCTTCCTGACCTGTCACACAAGGAGAATCTGACATGCTTTCTGTATTTCTACACATGATAGAAATGGGAGTCCTTCATATTTGCTTTCTTGATACTTTCTTCATCAATTAATCCTTGAAGTTAATCTGTAGTCCTTGTTGTCTGCAATATCACACTCAGGCGGCTTGTATGTTTTGAGACGGATGGTAGAGGTGACGCACTAGGCTTGGACACAGTGAGTCACAGATTCACCCTTCTTGGCAGTTTTGGAGAAGGCAAGAGGTGGGGCTGGAAATGTGCTGGTCTGGATTCTCTTCCAAATGTTACCACTGGCTTTCCATATGACTGGATTTACCTTTATAGTACAAGAACACCATTGTTTGAATACAGAAGTGTTCTGATTCTTAGCTGTCATCTGGTAATTTGGAATCTGCACATGAGAAATGCTGGTGAGTTTGGTAGAAAGGTGTTAAGTCCCGATCAGAGAGGTTTCTGAGGTGGCATTGCGCTCCAGCTGACCATGAGGTTGTTGCCTTCCTTCGAGGAAAAAGCACAGTCTGTCATTCTAGCAAAAAGCTTGCTGAAATGGCTATTACATGAAAGGCACTGAACATTCGCACATTCATCTCTACGCTGATGTCAAATTAGGCCTTTTGAGCATTTTTTTTGGAGGAGAATAGGAGGTTAAGGGGGACTAGAAAAGTCAGTAAAGGTGACTGAAAGGGTGGCAGAGGTTCTGCCTTTAGTAACCAGGTTTCTCTGTACCACTCCTGAAAAGCTTTTCATGTGATCTTCCAAGTTTCTCAGGTAAAGAGAAGTGAAATAATCATGAGTTATTGCAAACGGGCCTTATGAGACTGAGGAGGCATCAAAACGGCAAATGCAATTCAATGTAAAGTGATGCATTTAAGGAAAAAAGCAATCCTAACTCCCCATAAAAAATGTTGTGCTCTGATTCTTGCTGTTGCCGAGGAATGGAATGTTGAAGCTATCATAGGTACATCTGTGAAAATGTCAAATCAGCACTTGACAGTAGCCAAAAAAAGGAATCTGAATGCTTGAAACTGTTGAGAAAGAAACAGACAGCAAAGTGGAAAAGAGTTGCTATAATAGCATGTGAGTCTGTGGCCTCCTGCACAGTACATGCTACACAGTTCCAGAGCCCCTGTCTAAAAAGGGCATACCAGAACTGGAAATGAACCAGTGAGTGACGCCAGCCAGAGATAGGGGCCATACACTGTTTCTGTATGAGAAACAGCAGAGTGAGCTAGGAAAAGGCATCAGAGGAAACATGATAGAGTGGCAGAGGGAGGCTAAAAACGATAGATTGTGCACTGTTTCTTTCAGTGAACGATCTGGAGGGTGTCGGATGAAGCTATTATTTGCCATCTACAAAATAAACAGAAAGAGAGAGCTGTAGAACTTTTCACATCACTACACTTGGCCTTGGGCTCAAGAAGCTCCCAGGCTACTAAATATTAGACGGTGGGAAAGAATTTGGGAAAAGGATGACTACATTGTATGCCTACTCTTGGGCTTTTCCGTTGGCGTAAGCTGTTGACCACTGCCAGGGGCAGGCTATTCGGCTAGCTGCAGACCTTCTCTACAGAGCTCAGGGGTGCTGCAGAAGTAACAAATGTAATTTAGTAAATACAATACAGGTCCACCCAAGCTCTGATGGCTGTCATAACTTTTGCAATGTAGTGTCAAGTCATCATTGTCTCTGGAAGCAGTTCCCTTGATTTAGATGCAGGAACAATCAGGTAGAAACCAGTAATGCCTGCTTCAGCAAATGGCAACATCTCAAATTGATTGTTATTCACTTAATTTGCATATGTCTTTACATGAGGGGAAGGGTCAAGGGAGGAGGGCTGAGTTACGCATTTCATATTGATGATTATTAAATACTACTCCGTCACCAAATCGGGGCTTTTTCAGTAATGCAAGAAGCATTTACAAGTGGTCCCCAGCAGCTTTGCTTTTAAATCTCTGAAGAGAAGCCTTAACAAACCAGCCAGCCAACCAAAAAATCCCCACCTAAATGAAAAAATGCCCAAGTAAAAAAGGTGCTGGACAGGGAATGACAATTTTGCACGAGTACCAATAAAATTGTAGACCAGCTTTGACTTGAGTGTCTGTTGTCTTCGGGTGAATCCCCTGTCCCTTCCCAGCCATGTGTTCCTTCACCGTTGGAGGAGCACCGCTGGCCTTCCCTGCCTTAAATCAGATAGTGAGAGCAGAAAGCCCATTTTGACATGTCTCTGCTCTGTACACAACGCTGTCTGGCAGAGCAAGGAATTAGTGACTAAAGAGATGCCAGCAGTGTGCTGCTGCAGTGAATGCTAGTCCCTTCGGTCAGGAGATAAACGCATTGGAATTCTGTAAAAACTCTACTAATAGAATGTGTGGGGGTTAATTGGTTCTATGGACTTTAACTAACAGCTTTTCACATAAAGAAATGGTGTGCAACATTATCAGGTCCATTGTTTTTCCCTGTTAATTCTGCTCATAAAGAGTGACCCTGTCTCTAAATTGCAGGTGGCAAATCCCGTCATATACAATGGGTAAGCCATGTGTGAACCGGAACCAAGCCCCTATCATGTATGTTCAGTAAGCCCAGTAGATATTTACATTTCTTATGAAATTCTTACATTTT
Organism: Ibidorhyncha struthersii; assembly: GCA_013398815.1. Taxonomy (NCBI): domain Eukaryota; kingdom Metazoa; phylum Chordata; class Aves; order Charadriiformes; family Charadriidae; genus Ibidorhyncha; species Ibidorhyncha struthersii. Next base: position 70,966 of record VZSZ01005792.1, read on the forward strand.
TTAAATTTCATAATTGTTTTCTTTCCTCACAAACTGCTCATTTTTCTCTGCAGAGAAATAATAAGATAAATGTCTGAAATAAAATCCCTCTCTTTTGCTCTACCTTTGTGCTTGCAATGTTAAAGTTCTCTCAAACTGACAAGTCGGGAAGTGTGAAGTTAGTAATTTTTCCCTTTGTTTCTGGGACCGTTTGTTTTCATTTTCAGAGCAGCACATCTTCATCACAACCTGAATATTATTTAAATTTCTTTCTTCTGAAGGTAATGATGTGGGGCAGAGATGAGATGAGCTTTTGTGAGGGTGTCTACTCTCTCTGCCTATTCCCAAGACAATTCTTTAAAGTGAAAGGAGGAACTCTGAATATTTTGTATTATTTTTCTTTAAAAAATAAAAATCAAGCCTTCTCTGTTCTGCATTCTCTCCATCTTTGTATGCTCTCCACCTTTATCCTCCATAAAGTGCTGTGTTTATGCTCTCAGAGCTTTGGAATTTTTTTTTTTTTAATGGTCTTCAATTGTTGAAACCATGGTCCAGTTCCTGATAAGCTGTCCTTCAGTTGTCAGGTCACCTACATATGTAAATGAGGAAAGCTGTTATTCTAAAGTAAACCCTGTGGCTTGATATTTAAATTGGTGTTCAAACTCAGTAGGAAGAGCTGGAAGATGATTTAAGGAAGGTTTTATCTTAAATGAGTACACTTGAGGAAATTCTACGCGATAGCCAGTTTCCATTTTCCATTCTCTTGCCGTGCTGTGCCCATGCTGGGTAGTGCGGGACTCCAAGGTCCCCTGAGGGGTGCACAGCCGTGGGACCGAGAGTGTCGGCCTTAACTGATTTCTTCAGCTTTGTGGTTTTAGGTCAGACCCAGGTAGTGCTGGAGCATTTCTAGTGAGCTCATTCTCTTTGCTTCATGGAGTTTTTTGTTTGAGGTATTTTTGGTTTTGTTGTTAACACACAAAAAAAACCTCCAACAAAAAACAGCCACTGCAAAAATCTGAGCCGATTCTTTTCAGTGTTTGAAAACAGAGTTTTTATCACAGAATCACAGAATAGTCAGGGTTGGAAGGGACCTCTGGAGATCATCTAGTCCAACCCCCCCCGCCAGAGCAGGGTCACCTACAACAGGTTGCACAGGGCAGCATCCAGGCGGGTTTGGAATGTCTCCAGAGTGGGAGACTCCACAACCTCTCTGGGCAGCCTGTTCCAGTGCTCCACTACCCTCAAAGTAAAGAAGTTCCTCCTCATGTTAAGATGGAACTTCCTATGTTCAAGCTTGTGCCCATTACCCCTCGTCCTATCAATGGGCACCACTGAAAGAAGACTGTTCCCATCCCCCTGCCATCCTCCCTTCAAGTATTTGAAAGCATTAATAAGATCCTACCTCAATCTTCTTTTCTCTAGACTAAAGAGACCCAAATCCCTCAGCCTCTCCTCATATGAAAGATGTTCCAATCCCCTAATCATCTTTGTAGCCCTTTGCTGGACCCTCTCCAGCAGATCCCTGTCCTTCTTGAACTGGGGAGCCCAGAACTGGACGCAGTATTCCAGATGCGGCCTCACCAGGGCAGAGTAGAGGGGGAGGATGACCTCCCTCGACCTGCTGGCCACACTCCTTTTGATGCACCCCAGGATGCCATTGGCCCTCTTGGCCGCCAGGGCACATTGCTGGCTCATGGTCATCCTGTTGTCCACCAGGACTCCCGGGTCCCTTTCCACAGAGCTGCTCTCCAGGAGGTCAGTCCCCAACCTGTACTGATGCCTGGGGTTATTCCTCCCCAGATGCAGTACCCTACATTTCCCCTTGTTGAATTTCATTAGGTTCGTCTCTGCCCAACTCTGCAGCCTATCCAGGTCATGCTGTAAGGCAGCACATCCTTCTGGCGTGTCAGCAACTCCTCCCAGTTTAGTGTCATCAGCAAACTTGCTGATGGTACACTCTATCCCTTCGTCCAGATCATCGATGAATATATTGAACAGGACTGGACCCAGTACTGACCCTTGAGGGACACCACTTGTTACTGACCTCCAACTAGACTCTGCACCACTAACCACAACCCTCTGAGCTCTATCTGTTAGCCAGTTCTCAATCCACCCCACTGTCCATTCATCTAGTTCACACTTCCTAAGCTTGCCTGTGAGGAAGATGTGGGAGACAATGCTCAACCTTTGGAAGTGCTTTATGCTCAAACTTTGGAAGTTGAATTTCCACTATGCCAAATAGTCAAGAATAAATAGACACCTTCATCTTTGGGGCTGAGGGGGTGGCAATGGTAAATAAAAACATACTCTATAGGGTACTGTACAATCATTAGCCTTGAATATTTGTATCACCTGGAAAAGTCATTGCTACTGTTTAGTCACAGCATACAGAAGGGAAAAGATCTGTGGAATAAATAACCTGCCTGAATTTGCAGTTCGTCTTGGAGCCAGGAGAGGCTGTCTTGTGACTGTCGTGCCTTTCGGTGCTTCCCTCTGCCTGGGCGCATATCTGAGTAAGGATGGGAGGGCAAACTTAGCTGAAACTTCATGAGCTCCATCCTCTCCCAGACCCCACGAAAGACCCAAGGCTGTCCGTGGTTGGAAGCTTTTCCCCCTCCTTCTGTTTTTGTTTTCTGTGTGGCCTCTGTCTTCCTGTCCCTCCCGTTAAGGTCTGCTTCTTACATGCAAGATCCCTCTCTTTCACCCTGTGTTTCCCTGCAGAGATTATAGTCTTTCCAACACAAGGACTAACACTAACATGTTAGAAGAAGATAGTGCTAAGAAATGAGGGGAAGAACTTCAAAACCTAATTTTGAAGAGTTTTCTATTTTTTTAATGAAATAGGAGTTGGATTCCTTTCCTGCTTTTGACTGTGGCCCTCACTTGTCCCTTCTCGGACTCCTCCCCTGCCATCTTCTTTTGCAATATTTGGTGTGTTCCACAGCAGGCTGGTGCCAATGCCATGCTCCCTTTTAGGGCAGTGATCTACTGTGTCTGGGACGCCATTAGTGTCAGCTGGGTGAAGGCAGGAGGAGTAAAGAGGTGTGACTAATTTGTGCCAAGACTTACTTTGGGGAGCTAAGGAAGGTGGCCCTTTTAGGGACTTTCCAAATGACCGAGCCCATTTTCTGTGTCTAGCTCAGCTTTTGTTCTATCACATTGTCACTTCCCATTCCTCTTTAAAGTGTGTGATAAGATGGAGTATTGCATCCTTTGCCATCCTGCAGCAATCAAAAGTCTCCTCTGGGGTTCTCAGAAGAGCGGCTTCGAATTATCCTCTCATTAGTGATGATACATCCCTTTTGAACACTGTGCCATTCCATCGTACTGTTTCAGCATTGAACATTAGGAGATAACTGCCTTCACAACATATGTCATTACTCATTAAGGGACCCTTCCTGGATTATGGCTGAGGTTTAATGTCTTGTTAAAGATGTTTAACACTTACAGTTTTGTTTTTAATTTAGGAAGCAGCATGATCAAAGTGTGCCCTGAGAATTTCTCTCCGATTTTGTGAAATTTGCAGGTCGGCCTGTTCAGAGGAGGTGATCCTTAAATTGAATTGCAGCCCTCCAAGGCGTGTTTGGATGTCAAGCACTGCCATGATCTGACACGTTAATGGCTTTCAGAAAACAATGTGTTTCAGAGGTAATTGCTGAAGCAGTGAGTTCCCAGCAATATTTTACTTAAAAGAAATGTGCTGCTTCTCCACTGTGAAGACTGGAACAATGACACTGAACAACTGAGTGATACAAATCTCTGCTTGCCTTTTAGTGGTCATTAAATTCTTCTAATAGACTGGAGCAGGACCTCTATCCCATCCATTGTTTGGAGCTGAGGATAACGTTAGAATCAGACACGATGTTGTTATTGTAACTGGACATCAGAATTTATTTTATTAAAACAAGAATTTTAAAAGTCATAGCATAGACCGGAAGAGAACTCTCTAAATTAAAACCTCACCATTTGGCTCCTCCACTGAGGGCCATCCTCAATTTTACCAGATGAACTCTACCAGGGCAATGATTCATAGCAATTCTGTTGCTACATGTTCAGTGCTTGTCTTTTAATTAATGTGCAAAAGAGAGATGGGCAGCAGTAGCCATTTTTTCAGGCAGCTAAGTAGGATGGTGAGGATGGAAAAGAGGGTAGGTATAAGAGAACAGGCTAACTAACATGAACGCGTGGTGGTAAAAGGATGAATCCTCTAGACTTGACCATTTTAATCACTATAAAAATTAATTTAAAAAGTTGTGAATCAGTCTTTGGAAAATACTTTAAAAAAAAATCATTGTTGATTACACAGCTGACAGCCAGGTTTATGTGGGTACGTCTTTGCAGGGACCTGCTTCAGCTGACAGACAGAGTCCTTGATTCTGTAGATTTTTTTCAGTACTCTTTCTATATCCTATTGAACTGTCACTCTGAGTTTCTAGAAAAGAAATAGTTCCTCAGTTCTGATAATTGGCAGCAAAGACTACAGACTAGAGGAGACTCCCAGCCAGTGACTTCGTCGTTGTCTTCAGAAGGCTGAAGGCCTAATGATGTGGTTAAGACTGCAGCCCAGGACCCCTGACATCCCCAAGGGCATGCAAATGATAATTCTTTCCTCTCCTGCAGCCTTCAAGTTTGCAGTGGACTAGCCAGCCAGGCTTGTCTTCTGCAGCGCACCTGCTCATATTAGGGGAGCTGCTGGCTTACAATTATTTTTGCAGCAGTTCCAGGCAAATCTTGTGTTGCTCGATATCTGAAAGTTACCCTGAGCATCGTAAGCCTGACAAAACCATTCTGGTTGGGTAGTATCTTCAGCTAGGTTGACACAATGATAAGACAAGAGTTACTGACCTCTTAAGCTTACACAGAAGGAGTGGTGCATGGTTCTTGATTGGGAAAGGAAGGCTTTCAGTAGTTCCATGCTGGACTGAGAGGAGCAGAGGGTACTCTTGTCAAGTAATAACTGTTGAATGTAGGTTTGCATCCTCATACAAGGGGCATATCTAACTCATGCAAGCCAGTCGCCGAATATGTGAGCCGTTGGGCTGCATAATAAGCTTGTCACATTTATGAGAGCAGGGGTTAGTTATTAAATATTCCTTCCACTTGTTGAAAACTTGTACAGTCTTCTAGGTGGAGACGTAAACAGCCAGACTGTGTGTCTTCACACAGGCTCATTTAGGTGTAATATTTTATTATATGCTGTACCATTCAGTTTAGTTTTTTACAGTGTAGGCTGCTGCACCATAGCCTTCAAGTGTCTGTATGTATCGTGTTAGGTGAATGAAAGATTTTGGACCTACTTCATGGAAATGGTCAGAAGGGAGGAAAAACGACATGTGTTCTGTACTGGTGGGTGAGAGAGGAGTGAGGTCTATTGTAAGTTGAGGTATTTATATGAACCTTTAATTCCCCTTCTCTTCCAAGGTCAGTTCAAGAGCTTTCCTAACTGAGAACATCAGTGTGCTTCCTGATGTCCCTCACTGCACTACTCTTTTGGCAGAGGTGATACGTGAGATTGCAGCAGATGCTAGGAATTCTTCTTTACCAAGTCTGTGGTGATTATGTTGTAATAAGAATAGCTTGCTTTGCGCTGAGGGGGTGGAATCATGTTCTCACTCCAGTCTTGGGGAAAGCACAACAGCTTTTTCTGTGATATGAGATGGTCTATGCTTTTTTTTTTTTGGTTTTTACTTTCCCAAGCATAACTCCAATTTTTCCATGAAATCTCAGGACAAAAGTTCTGTCTCCATGAATAAGGGATTTTTTCGCTAGATTCTTCACAAAAATTGTTAAGTCTGTGGCCTTTGGAATTTTTGACAGACTGACTGAAATGAATTATGCATATGTAAAGGTACTTGTTTTAAATGAGTTGCTAACATACCATGCAGGCACAATCATCCCAGATCTGGATGTCAGCTTGCTTGATTCCCCCATTCATTTCCTTCATCATTAGCTGATCCCATGCTCTTTCATACCACCTCTTTCTTCAGGGCCTTTGTTTTCTGATTGTCTTAAAGGTGGCTCCAACAGTGCTGCTGTGTCTGCCAGGATCAATATTCGATGATGCATAGGCACTGGACTGGGATTCAGGAACACCAGATTCCACAAACGTAGAGATGCCAGACATCGTCTACTGTCACAGGTGAGTCACAAAGTTTGAACGCACCGCAGGCCCTTTTATCAAAATTAATGACAGTAAATGACAGCCTTATCGGAATGGAGTCTAGCAAGGGTGAATTGGATAACCAGGGTGAAATGTTCGGTGCTGTAGAGATGTAGAGGGCTGTTAGCTTGCTGTCTGGGATGATATTGGCTAGCTTCCGTACTGCTTGGTCAGTCATTTTGTTAATACTGGACAGCAGCGCACTTCTGTTGAATAGAGTGGAGCAATGAGGGCTATTCTTAAGTTGTAACTGTGTCACCTTCCTGGCAAAATCAGCTTGCTGGCTGATACTGCGCTCTTCATTTGGAGGTGAGATTACAGCTGATGTTAAAAATTCTGCCTTTCTCATCTAAATTCTTTCTAATGTTATAGATCATGCCATTTCTCTACAGCCTCCTGGCTTGTGTATGAGCATGTTCTTTCTCTGTATTGCCAGGGAATTTCAGTATCTTTAAGTACACCTTTGCTGTTTTAAAGGTCCCTAGCTTACTGCATCCTAAAATCAGGATCTCAAAGGATTTCCATCCCCCCATCCACTGAAGTCTGTCCTTCTGCTGAACCTTTTCTGACTCAGAATTCTAAGATCTTCTGCCTCTGTTCCCCAAGCCCTTTGTTTCATGGAGGCCAAAAGATACGCTTTGTTCTGATGCTAAAGTAACCAGTATTGTCTCATTCTGTCTGCTTCCAACATTGCTGGTCCTCTGCTGAGCGCTCTTGAAGTCTCTGCAACTTTGGGCAAATTTACTGTGAATGGCTTAAATCTCACCTCTTAGTTCATTTGTTTATATGAGAAACAAGACCTATGACACCTTAATCACTAAAAGAGCTGGGAAGATATTTATGTTCCTCCCAACTGAGACATCTCTCCAGCTGTACTCGTCCCTGCAGAGCAGCCCAGATGGGCTGAAGGCTGCTGCCAGAGTACTGGGTAGAGCTGTTGCACAGCCCTTTCTGAACACTTCTCTAGTGACCTTCCCACTTTAAAAAATATTTTAATGTCGCTTATGCATCAAGATGTTAAGAATTTTAGAACAGAGATTGATCACTGATATTGATAGGATTTCAGCTAGCTGGGAGGCTTTATCAATTTTACCCCAGTTTTAAGGTAGCGCACCCCCCACCCCAAAATGCAAAAAAGTTTTTTAAAAGAAATTAAAAATGGTAACACCACCCACTCCTCCTCCTCCGCCCCCCCCAAAAATGCAAGATTGCATGCCAGTACCTAAAGAACTTTTCACAGTTCTGAAATGAGAGCAGATACATGTTTTCAAGAAGCAGGACAAATCCACTGCAAGAGATACAGGCAAATGTTAATTTCTGAATCACAATTGAAAGTTATTCTATTATTAATCAAAAGTTCTTTTATTGTAGTTGAATATTTCTGAAAATGTAACTAGAGATTTGACCTACAGATTGAGTAATTTTGATTACTGCATTCATCGTAATGCACTTCAAAAAAAAAAAAAAGGCAAGCAGACAAAAAAAAAACATCCAAAATGAAAAAACCATCACCTCCCGATTCATCCTACTATCATGGAAGAATGCAGACCATGTTCTCCTGAGCTTAAATTTCAATTTGCCAAAACATTGAACCAATATTTTCAGAAGGGCTGTAATATGTTGAAGTCATTATGAAGGCCAGGTGGTTAATTAGCACATAGATTTTTCAGTAGAAAATTGTTTTTCATGATAACTTGTTAACACTTTGGTGTGCAAATCTATTGAAATGCTGATTTGGGGTTTTATTGCCCCCTCTTCCCCACCCCGCCCAACCCTCCCCCCCCAAGTTTGAGCAATTGGGTAGAAATTCAGTTACTACTGAACCTACTATTGCTTTTTGGAAAGTTTTCTTTCTGCTTTTGCTATTAGCACCTCACTGTAGTGCTGAATGAACATTATTGCCATAATTCTTCCATGACATCTCTTTCCAAATAACCAGTTAAATGTTCAGATTCATACAATAGATGGTAGTTAGCTTTTATCTAGCACACAATAGTGGATCGTGTTGTGTGATCCCATGGACTGTAATTAAGCATGTACCAATATGACAGTATAGCTTAGAATATCCCACCTTGGGGTCCCATTCTAGACTGTGGAGTGTGGTTTCCATGGAGGCCTGCAGGATGACTCAAGCTGTGGATTATGTAAATGATTTATTGTAAAAAGGTCCGGCTCACATGTGTGCATTGATGCAGAGGCAAATTTATGGCTTGAGGAAAATTTCATGTAGCGTATCCATGGAGGGAATTCCTCTCTATTACCTGATAAGGATATGGTGTGTATAGGGTATGCGTAGCAGTGGTTACATGTTAAAATACTTACTTTTTCTTTCAATTCTTGGACAAAAATTGAGGGTTCAAAGACGAGTGGGATCATTAAATCTGAGGAAAGAGGGACTAGATTATTCATGGGTAAAGTGAGCACAGGTAATCCATAGAGAAATCTGAATGAAGTTCCAAGCTCCAATTACTTTGGAGGCCCATAGTTCCTCACCTGGAAAAGGAAACTGGTCAGGAGTAACTGCACACTGAGCATAATGCGGTTATTTACCATTAGATTGTCAAATGCCAGTTTTCTCAAGACTTCAGTTTGCAAAAGCATTGGTTGAAAAAGTTAGTCTTGAATTAAATTAAATCTGTATTTCCAGATCATTAGGAAATATTAAATTACTGTTGGAGTAAGCAGCTTTAAATCCTTGACACAAAGGATGAAATGATGAGGCGAGTCATATCCAGATACATTCTCTGCTGTGGGCCTGATTTCCCCCGCTGCAATTTTTATCCAGCTGACAAGATTCAGTAAAGTACAACCAGTTGAGACAACACTTTATGGCCTCTTGATGGTGTGGGTTTGGCTTTTTGGGGAGGTGATGGTGAGGCAAAAAGAAGAATCTTTGATATCAGGGTCCAGTCCTTAGCTTTCTAATGTTCATACTGAGCATAGTTGGAAAAAGTTTGGATGATACATAAACGAGGAGAAGCGTGATGTTTGGCCAGAGTTGTCACGCTCTTTGCTGTAGCTTTGTGGGGCAGGTAGTTTATTTTTTTGTTTTGGAGTCTTCTGGTTTGTTCCAAACTGTAATCAATCTGCAATCTGGATGGAAAGTGAGGCTGGCAGGGCCAATGCTTCATTTATCAAGACTTCCTTTTGATTATACATGTGTGTCAGTATACACGTGTATATATTTAAAAATCGGCGAATTTAGCTCCATCTACCTTGATTTAATGCCGTTAAGCATGTCATTTTACTTAAATGATTTCTTGGTAGAGGGACGGCTGCCAAAACCATGTTGCTAAGTGTCAGAATTATAGTATCGGTGACTGTGATTGGAACTGTTCTGCGTGGAGTCTGATACCTGAACTAAGGCGACAGAAACAAACTCCCCTAGTGCCCTTGAGAAATAATTTCAAGGTCGGCCATTAAAAAGTGAGATGGATTGTTCTAAAAATAGAGAACGGAAGTAAGATCATTGCTAGTCTTCAATGATATATGCAGTAAGGTTTGAATCTAATCTCGGTGTTGCTCTTAGAAATTCATCTGTCTTTAGAGAAGGAATGGTTTGGGAAGTAATCACTGAGAGCATGTGTGTGGCATCAGAAAGAGGTTCCCTGGGTTAAGCATAAACCTTCTTAGACCTTGCAGTCTGGGGAAAGAGAATGGGGATTTGGGAGTCAGTAGGGCAAGCATGGGATAATACCAGCAGAGGGGGCCCAGCATGGGAAAGGGGAGGATCAGAGGAGGAAGGACTTGTCCCCTCAGAGTGCTCTGAGCCCAAGACTGGGGGTTGATGCCATCATACACATGACCTCTGTAAACCAAGTGAAACACGTATTATTAGATTCTGAGCGATTTATTCTTCTGCAACATGGATCTACGTTCTGCTTTTTCCCTCTTCCTCACTCCTTACGTCCCTGAACATGAGTATCACCTCTTCTACCCCCCAGTGCACATTAGTGTCAGAATTAATCACGCTGCCAGGGGACAGCAGACAATAAATATGAAGAGCTTTAGTAGGAACTCACATTAAATAGCATCTGATCAGTCCTAGAGAGTCTGCCATGCAGGAACTTTGCTTGTGACTTGAGATTTGATGTCTCATCTCTATGTATTTCCTCTGGTCAGAAATAGTTGCTTTGTTACAGTACTGTTATGATCCTGGTTGTTTCCTGATAGGAGTGAGCAAGAGACTCCAAATTATGACGATAGGAGTAAAACAACAGTAAGAAGTACTGAAGCAGAAGGCAGTGCTTCACCTGAATAATTTTCCTGTATTGTTAACCTTTAGTAAGGCAGTAGTTTATAACTGATACAGACAGATGCAGTTTTTGTGGTTTTGTCTGTTTTGGTAGCAATCACTGCTGGTGTACAGCATTGCAAGGGTAATTAATTTTGGGGGGGCCAAAATTGGCTTTTATGTTATGCACTAGATAACAAAATGATAATATTTTGGGGGAATAGGTATATTTTTAAAAACAACAGATTTAGATACCTTGTTTGCTTTCTGGTTTGTGAACTGCCCATATTGACACTCATTGTTTTCATGTGTGCATGTTAGAAACTTTATATTTCAAGGAATATTACTCTGTATAATAATTTGATCCCAGTATTTATGATAAAACAAAGCACAAAATATGACAAACTGCATGACAACATTTAGTACAACTACTGCTGAAATTCACCTGTATATGAAGTCACCACTGATCTCTCACTTCGGTGCAAAGCCGGTCTGACATGCCTGCTTTGTTTGCTACTTGTATTGGCATCCACAATTTCAAATTTGATTTAAAAGCCCGTCTTTGCGTCTCCTGAGTGAAGCTGAAGTACAGTGGTTGGGATCAGGTTATTTCCTCTCATTAGCTTTGTGTCAGACTTTCTGTACCCTCAGCAGCTTTCTGCACAGCGTATCTTAAAAGCATCTTTTTCTGTTGTTCTGTTTGAATTACACACCAGCAAAGTGGTGCTACTGTTACAGTTAGACAGCTTAGGAAGCAAAGCTGCTGCTGTATTTCTATCCTGACCTGTAATCTGACAAGTACAGGATGACTGAGGACAGTAAACCACGTTCTTGCCTTCTCTTAGGCTAATTTTCTTCTTTATGTCTTTTCTTTGAACTGCATAAGTATAAGGAATGAATAGTGAAGAGATCTCTTATACTGTAAAAATACATAAACACATGTTCTAAAAACATGTGTAGTGATATAAAGAACAGAAGAACTTCTGTTTACTTTTAGGACTTGAGCCAGATGTGGCTAATAGGCCATAGGGCCAAAAGCTTCAGTCTGTCTGGAAGGATCCCTGTCTCACAAAGAAGGTATTCCTGATAGAGACGTGAACTGTCATTAGCAGCAGTGATGAATATGCACTGAGGACCAATTTATGAAGGTTTTTGCTTTTCAGAAATAAGGTAGTATGATTTTAACTGTAGCAAATTCAGTTTACAAGCTAAATCATTTTTTTGATTTGTTTTACCATTTTACCTGTGCTTTAAAGGAATAAGGATTAATATTTCTATGTATTTTCTTGTATATGCTTGTTCATATGTGGTCTTGCCATCTGAATGTTAACTCTAACTAGCAGTTCCTAGGTTTGGAAAGTTAACTCGAATGAAGTCAGAAATCATTCATGTTGACTTTCTACTAATCATAATTGAGTAACTCTCACTAACACGTTCACTGATAAAATTTCAGAATTGGTTTATTTACAGAATATCAGTGTAGACTTGTGTAACATCAGTAATTAGTCTTTCTGGTTCCTTTCAATTTGAAATCTGCAACAATGGTATACAGCTAAATGAGATGGCTTGGCTGACAGTGGGATATGGCATGTGATTTTACTGGTCACGTTGGACTCCAGTAAGTAGAGTATGTATCCAAGAAATGGGACCTCTTCACTCTTCCTTATGTTCTGTCTTCAGAAGTAGCAGAGCTGAGTAAAAATTGTATCTTGATGAAAACTCTTCCTTTCATTTGCTGTCTCTTTGCAGACTTCCCTAAACCAACAAGGCAACATAGACACCAGCTGTACATTTTCTCCGATCTACTGCCTGGGGCTTTTTTCAAGACTTCTTTCCCTCACTCTGTGCAGTGCAGTAGCATCTCCTGATTGAAACAAAGCTTACTACCCTGCTGAATCTCTCAGCCTTCCGTCTTGTTAGTATGCAGGAAAAGGGGCTGAGTGATAAGAAGTCAACTGTAACAATGAAGTTAAGTGTCCCAATACAGAAAGCACACTCCATTGCAGCCCCTGTGCTTGTTTCACAGCCCTTATGGTTTGAATGCTTTTCTTAACATATAAAGCACCGAGCTGAACCATTAGATGCAACGATTATAAATATTTCAACCAAAAGCTGGTACCTTGCTGCACCAGAAGGAGGAGTGAAATGCTGGTGAAACGCCATTCTTGCGGGTTTGCTTCTCAGAGAGACATGGCACTGTCGCTGTGCTCTTTGCTGCATTTGCAATGATTCTGAGTTCTATAAATGACATAATCTCACCTACAAGTTGCAGTATATAGTAAGGGGACACTGGACAGAGAATACAGGCACAGGTACCGTGGCCAGAAGTCCAGGTAGCTCGGAAGCCTGGCTGAGAGGGGTGCAGAGCAGGTGATGTGTGTCTGCCCTCCTGTCTCTGGGAGAGGAGTGAGTGCAAGGTTTCAGGATTTATTGCTTTGATGAACAGAACCGCTAGATCCCATCTGTGAATCTGTGACTGAATTTTATGGAGAATGTTGTGTATGTGCTGGTACGTTTCTGGGGGTAGATAAACTTTGTAAAATTCCCTTCATTCTCCAAGTACTCTGAGTTCACTTTGAAAATCTGTACTTAGTTACTAGAAGCGTGGGAAGTCAAAAGTCTAATGCTTTCCATGAGAAAGCAAAGTATCTGAAGATTTTTATTTTTTAGCATGTTTGGGATGAACACTTGAAAAAGGGTTAACCAGCAGCCAAAACAATTCACTGCAAGATCTTCAAAGCAAATCAGATTTTTTAATTATATCAAATTAAGGTTATTAAAAGTTAAGTTCTGAACTGAGAGCATTTTCCAATGAAAGGTGCTGCAACATCATTATTTCTCCCCAAAATGCACTTACTGTACATTTCTCAAAGCCATCAGCCTTGATTGAAAGCTAATGAAAAAGCTGTCCTGCGTCAGTTTATTCCTTGTATCCATTAAGAATAATTACGGCTGAACAATTTTTGATGCCTGTAACCTTCGCAAGTGTTGCTAATGGCATTATAAATTGCTCCTTGTCCAATGACTACAGTCTGAAGCTTAATTCAAAAGCGCTCTGTCAACAGGGCTGATTTGTGTGGTTAATGAGTGCGTTTAAAACAACAGCCTCGGCTCATGCATCCTAATGTCGATAAGAGGATGTGGTTCAATAAAGAGGCTTGTCCGTAATAATTAGCAGCGACAAATGCTCTGGATTAGACCGATCGCAGCATTAATGACTCTGCTTTCAGCCCGTTACAGAAAAAAAGTTTCTAGCTCTAACTTTTCTGGGCTTAGATTTAACTTTTAAGGAATGGCCTTCTATAAGCCAGTGGTGCCGTGAGCGAAACACAAATCTTTAATGCACGCTGTGTCAGTAGAGTCACTGAGCAGTCCAAGGACTCAGTAAAGACTGAGTTAGAATTTTCTGCAAACATTTTTTTTCCAAGTGCCTACAGGTGAAATAGTGGGGCAAATCTACCTTCCACAGTGTTTGGGATATGAGCATTGTAATGTTATTCTTAGACATGACAGTATTTGCATGGCTTTCCCATGTACTGCCTGTTCTGCGGTTTGGTTTTGCCTTTAAGATACATGAAATCAGTGTTGGATTTAAAAATACGTTTAGGCTTTTGGGACAGAAAAAAATACATCAGAAGTGAATCCATGAGGTACAGCTTAAACTCTGCCAGTAATATGCAGGAAAAAGCTCCTTTTAAACACAAGACTCTGTGCAGTTCACCTAGCCATGCCTGCATTTGATAAACTAGTTACTAGTGCTGCCATCTTAGTCTGCATATCGCCCTCAGCTCTTGGCATGCTAATTTTGAATTTGAAAACTCTGGTAACACAAGGCAAAAGTGCAGGATGTAGAATGTTTCCCCACTTACTCCCTCCTTTCCTCTCATCTCTCTTTTTTGTGTGTGTGCTACGTTTGGTAAAAGTCATGAATGATGAAAGCTGCACGTTGAGATGTCAGGAAAAAGGTGTGCTGAGATCTTTTTGTGGCATTACTGAGAAATGGGTTGGGACAGCTTTTCTTTTCTGTGCTGAAGAAGTGCTGTGCATCATATACGGATGCTTCAGTAGCAGCTGTGGTATTTCCAGAGTTAACACTCCAGTGCAAACTTACACCTGAGCTGTGCACAATGATGTCTTGTTGATGAAGGAGGGAAGGCATTGACTGAGTCACACCTGCAAGTGACCCTTCTGGTGGGGGTAGGAGTAGGATTGGGAATTTATGAAAGTAAATGTATCACCTAATTAAGTTTGCTGAAACAGGCTTCCTGATGCAAAACTCAAATTTGCCAGTTCTGTCAAAGATCAGGTGCTTCAGACATCTTAGAAGCAGAGGGACATTGTACTAAATCTTGTCTTTTTTTTTTTTCTAAAACAAACCCAGACAAAATTACTTTTAGATTTAGGCTTTGGGGATTTATTTGCATTTTTGGGATATGGATTCTGCTCTACCTCATCCACGGGCCATCGAGTTTGGTTCTAAGACGTTGATGATAATGGCTCAAATATCTTACAGCCTAATCCTATTACATCCAACTCAACAGAAAACAAATTCATCACACAATTTAGAAAATAAGAATCACAACACACAATTACAAAAAATGCTAAGATTGCTAAGACAATGCGAAAACACTGACAGTTGTGTTGTTCTTGAATGTGTCATCCAAATAAATTTCTAGCTCTCTGTGAAAATAACTTTGGAATAAAGTACCAGAATTTCATGGTGGCTGCATGGACGCAGTGGAAAAACAGCTTTTGAAATATGAGTTGGCTCAAAGCTAAACTCCTGTGAATGTCCCTGAAGAAATTTCTGTTTGACAACTCACAGTAAGGTTTCACAAAATATAAAATAATATATTATAGGGTAAATACTAAATTCAAACAATAATTCATTTTGATTCTTGTGTATCAGAGCAGTATAATGTACGTTATTTTAATTGTAGCCTGCTCAGTGCAGACTCTGTTATCCATAATGTGAGGTGTCACAGAAAATCAGATGGGGGGGAATGATCCGATGGGGTATTTTTTATTTAGTTTTGTTTGGTTTTTGTGTGCGTGTTTGTGTTTTTTTTTTTAACTGGAGTACAGTAGTCACTCTGGACTTTGTTAACAAAGTTTGAGAATCTTTCGGTTAGTGTGTAGAGTTACTGTGTTAGAATTTAGCATCTATTGAAAAAAAATTGTAATCTCAAGTCAAAATAGATTCATTCAAATTAAAATAGATAAAGTCTGGTAATTTTCAATGCAATTCTCAAATGCCAGATTTCTGCATTACTGAGTGTGGCAAACCGGTCATTTTTGTTATATTAAAAGGTCTAGAACAGAATAAGCTAAAGAAAAGGTTAATTTTGAATGGCATGGCTTCTCTCTTTTGCATTTGGGGAACAGCTGTCCAGCAGATGAGATGCATGTGTGTGTACAGAGGTGAAGGGGGTTTCTGAAACCATTGCTTACCCTTTGGGGTACACAAAGAAGGAAAATTGGAAAAGGGTTGAACTCTGTCAGAGTTCAAAATGAAACATTTATTCCAACTTGCAGGATTATTTTTCTCTTTCAGTCTGTAAATACCACTGTAATTCTTTCACAGTGACTGTACATGTGCTTTTACTGGAAAAGGTAATTTGTTAATTTTTGGATGAGCCACAAAACTGTTTTCTGATGCTCCGTGTTGTCATCAAAGACAGAAGTAAGACCTGTTACCACCTCTCCTAGGAGGGAAGTCATCGCTTTTTGGACAAGGAAGTGGACACATTTCAGAAAAGTGAAACTCTGGCTACTAAATATTCAGAGATTTTACTGCCAATCAGTGTGAGCAAAATAAAACAAATCAGTTACCTGCAGTGAGTGATCCCTGAAACTGTGCCCCCAAAGACCTGTTTACAGGAAGGAATTTACTGAGAAAAACACTAAATCCAAAACTGACATAAAAAATCAGCCCATTTGAATAATCAGCTGAGAGGACGGGCATAGTACAATGATAGAAACCACAAAAATAGCGATTACTTGCTAAATACTGTCAGCTCAGATTGTTTCCTCCTCCTCACCAAGTTGTGCAACAAACTCTGAAACAACTTCGAGAGCCAGTCTCAAATGTAGCAGTTTTCTGAAGACGTTACAAATATTTAATAAACTCTGAAGTGCTATGTAGATTTTGGAATAGTAGTTCTGTGGTGAAAAAATGCAGACACCCGGTCAGGTAAGAGCACTCTGACGTCTCAACTAGTCCTTTCCCTTCTGTAACATACAGTTCACTGCAAAGGGGCTCCTACCCAGCCCTTTCTCAGAAGTCATGTGTGTGCAAAAGAGTAGTTTAATTTGCTTACTTTAAAATCAAGTTGTTAAGACCAACCTTCATACTTTACTTTGGTTTGAGTGAGTATTTACTGCAATTTTCATGATACTTATAAGAGGGAACAATTACCAGATATTTTGCTTGTTGCCGTTTTAACTTGACATTGTGCATGGTCAGACAAGCTCCTGTGGGCCTTTTGAGGGGCTCTCCTTGAGACCTGTGAGGAGTAGCAGGGAGGAAAGATATGGCTGAATTTGGACAAAGACTGGCATATCTTATTCACGTCAGGCAGGTGGGCTTTTTTTAATGCTGTAAGAAAAAGAGCCACATGCTTTTAAAGATGCAACTGAAAATGCTGCAGGGAATGCCTGGGATATCCTGTTGCAGAAAAGGGGCAAGAAAGTCTGTACTTTTAGCCCTGTAGAGCTGTGAGCAGTGATGCCAAGTGCTTCCCAGAAGCGGTCCTGGCTGCTAGCCGAGGGGAGGAGGCGAGCGAGGGCAGGGCTGCCAACCGGCCAGCGGGACACCGTATGGCTGCCTCTGCAGAACGGCGCTGGCTGCTCTTTGGTTGAGCTGGTGTGCAGCGCTGTGCAGCCAGTGTTTCAAAATACCTTTCTTGGCACTTGCTTGCTATTTTTTTGCTTGCTTGTTTTTCTCTTAGCAAAAATGTCAGCTAACTAAAGGGTAGTTTTAAAAGACTAGTTTTATGCCTATAAACTCACTTTGACATGATTAACTGAGCATCACAGCTAGTAACCCATTCGTTTAGTCCTCTCTTCTCAAAGTTAGCACTTTGGAGCGGTATGCCGTGGCTAATACTGTACAAATTGCTGGAATGGGCAGTTAAACGTTGAGGTCAGAGGTTAAATGAACATGGCTGTTTATGAGGACACAGCCCGAATCCATTTGCATTTTAATATTCTTTCTGTGAGACGAAAAACCATTTTGAGGACAGCTTGTTTGGAAATCCCATTAACAGGTTATTTATGGGACTCATGACTGCATGACCCTTAGCCTTGTTTTGTTAAACATGAACTAGACATGAATCAGATGGGCGGCTGGGCTCCTGCTATTGTTTTCCATAGCATTAAATGTCATTGAATTCAATTATTCTGAATCTGACACTTTCTAAGTTATTACCCTCATAATGCTCAATTTTCCTTTTTCCTTTGTCAACCTTATTATTTCTATCAGCTTTAAAAAGCAGAGATGCTCTAAAAAGGCCGTTTCCTCTCTTATCACTGATCTGGGTGAGAATGGAGAGCTTGTCTACACAGCTCTTAAATAAACAATTGGGAAGACACAGTTTGAAGAAATTAGAAGATTCCAGCTACTATCATGGTGCATTTTAAGGAATACAGAAGTCTAAAAATTCTGTTCAGGGTAGTAAAATTAGCCATGTAAAGGTCAGGTACTAAATGCTTGGAAGGGGAGGGCTTTTAACCCTTTTTGGCAGGAGTATAAAATGATGAGTGATAAATCAGACTAAGATGATGATGTTGCTATCGATCAAAATGTGAAAAAAACCTCCATAATTCCAAATAAAAGTTTTATAAAACAAGTTTAGTTTTTATGCCTTTTAACACAAATCTTTAATTGAAAGGAGATACCGTACTGGATGACAAACTAGCAGAAATTAATGAAAAAACATTGATGCTTCTAATATGAGAGCTGTGCAGCTGAGAGCAACATTGTCTTGGCTAAAGGCCACAGTAAGTCCTACCAATCAGTATTTCCAGTCTTACGTATTCTTTTCTTGGCATTTGATCTCTTACTGATCCAGTATTTGTGGTACTAATCAAACACTGAGAGGGCTTCCAGCTTTTTGAAGGCTAAAATCACTCCTACAGAGTGCACCAGCTGACAGCAGGTAACTTCATAGAATCATAGAATTGTTAAGGTTGGAAGAGACCTTTAAGATCATCGAGTCCAACCATTAACCTAACCTGACAAAACCACTTCTAAACCGTATCCCCAAGTACCACGTCTACCCTTTTTTTTAAACACCTCCAGTGATGGCGGATCCACCACCTCCCTGGGCAGCCTATTTCAATGCTGGATAACCCTTTCAGTGAAAAAATTTTTCCTAATATCCAACCTAAACCTCGCCTGGCTTAACTTGAACCCATTTCCTCTCGTCCTGTCACTTGTCACCAGGGAGAAGAGGTCAGTCCCCATCTCTCTACAACCTCCTTTCATGTGGTTGTAGAGAGCGATAAGGTCTCCCCTTGGCCTCCTCTTCTCCAGGCTAAACAGCCCCCGTTCCCTCAGCCGTTCCTCATAAGACCTGTCCTCCAGACCCCTCACCAGTTCTGTTGCCCTTCTCTGGACACGCTCCAGCACCTCAGTGTCTTTCTTGTAGAGAGGGGCCCAAAACCAAACACAGNGGCTGTCCACCAACATGCCCAGGTCCTTCTCTGCCGGGCAGCTATCGAGCCACTCCGCCCCAAGCCTGTAGTGCTACGTGGGGTTGTTGTGACCCAAGTGCAGGACCTGGCACTTGGCCTTGTTGAACCTAATACCGTTGGCCTTGGCCCATCAGTCCAGCCTGTCCAGATCCCTCTGTAGAGCCATCCTACCCTCAAGCAGATCAACACACCCGCCTAGCTTAGCGTCATCTGCGAACTTACTGAGGGTACACTCGATCCCCTCGTCCAGGTCATTGATAAAGGTGTTAAAGAGAACCGGCCCCAGCACCAAGCCCTGGGGAACACCACTTGTGAGCGGACGCCAACTGGATTTAACTCCATTCACCACCACTCTCTGGGCACGGCCATCCAGCCATTTTTTTACCCAGTGAAGAGTACACCCCTTCAGCCCAAAGAACCTTTAGACCAAAAGGAGCTTCTGTGGTGCATATAAGCTGGGAGCTGGAGTAGGGCCATGCAGACCCATAAAGGTTAAGAACAGAATGAACTGCTGTGACCAGTTCTGACACACAAGCTGAAGAATTTCCCTTGCTTAGTATAGGTTTGAACTGTAACAGGTCTTCACTCAGCTGGAGGGGAAGACTGCCAAAACCAAATGTTCCAAGCATGTGTCAGGCATTACAGGTGCAACTTTCACTGTTATCAGCTGAGGAATTCAGTTTGTGTAAATTCAGCGTTTAGCAATTTGCCTTCAAGAGACCTGATTCAGTACATGGGAGCGCACATGCACACACACGCTTACTTCAACTGCTTTGTGGAATTCCTGACTGAAGAGGAGATGTTTTTATCCTGGAGAAGTTGTAAAGCATATAGAGTAGTGAAAGCATATAAAGAAAGTAGTGTAGGTACTCCTGCAAAGTTTACAGAGAGGAAAAAGTTGTTTCAAAGAGATCAGGGTTCAAATGTGTGTCAGATTATTTATTTATTTATTTTATTACATAGCATGATGTTTTCGGATAAAAGGTGTAAGCGACGTCTAGATCTCTAGAGATGTTGTCAGTATTTTGTTAATCACTGCAGCTTTTGTGGTCTGGTTTACAGGCAGGAGCGAGCCCTCATGTGACATCCCCTCCATGCTTAGGATTCCCATATACTGAAAAGTAGGACCAGTTTCGTAAATCATAGGTATGCATATATATATTTGTATATATGCACACGCACATATATATTTACAGTGAGGACTGTCTGCTTTTTCTGAAAAACTGTTACAAGAATGGCGGATATCCCCTGAGAAGCGTAGCTTGCTGTTGTGGGCTGCTGTTCTGCAGACTGCGTGCTAGAAGTACGGTATTTCTGCACTTATTTGCATTCTTCTCTCCCTCCCTCTTTTCTTCCCTTTTTTCCCCTTCCTTTCTTTTCAAAATTTAAAATAGATTTCCAGTATGAATTGGCCATCAATGGAATTCTTTAGTGGTTAATTTATTCTTAATAGAAACTGGTGTTTTTTTTCTGAAAAAACCTAACAATACATCTTTAGAACAAGTTCGTAAGTGTCATGATTTTTCTGCTAATTTATACTACATACTCGCCTTTTTAAATGTTAAATTACCTCATTGTATCTCTGAATGTCATATATACTTGGGCCTGAAATTAAGCTTGCTGTATAGTTGTCAAAATGACCACAATTTGCTCTATGAAATGTCCTGATTGCATGTGTAATTCAAAGCAATCCTAATCTCTGTATAAACCAGTACAGACTGCTTAGGGACAGAGTTTATGTATGCTGATTGGGCCTTCAGTTTAGCTGATAGTGAATACACCTGCGTGTTGAAAAAGATGTATTACGGATTTTCAAACTCCTAAGTGCTAGTGAGAAAGGAGAAAGAAAGAAGAGACGGCAAGCTGTTCCGCTGCAGTAAAGGGCTCAGTTTTTCATATATATGTTTGTTCCGAGCTCTGTTGAAAGTTGCTGCACTCTTACCTCTGAAGTGAATATATTCATGTCCCAGAAATTGTATTGCAAATACAACTCTTGGTTTGTCCCATTTCTTGCTGAAGTGTGTGATTCCAACAACAAAGATGAATCATATTAGGAAAAACCCTTCATTGAAAGTAGCCCCATCCTGAAACTTTAATTCTGTTCATCTTTCTAAGAAGTACTTACTCTTAAGGTATTTTGGATATTTAGTTGGGAAGCTGCTAGCTGTTGAGGAAAGTTGCTGTAAGTCTTGTGAAATACTGCATAAGTCTGTGACACTTTCTGGAGGACCCCATGCTTTCATAAACACTTGAATGAGGTTAACTCTTCCATATGTGTCATTTGTTAACAAGCCTGTTACACGGCATAGAGACATTTAACTATTTAATATTCTTTATGTAATAATTAAGGCAGATGTAGTTCAACACAGGGTAGCTGCTTTGCTGTAAATAAAATACCCTTCAATTCTGAAAACTGTTTCAGAAAGGCACATATGAGCACGCACCAGAATGGAACAGCTTGTGCAAATGCGTACAGATTCCATAATGTGTGTTTTGTTACAAAGAATGTGTAAATTAGGGAAAGTTCCCACATAAACTGCATTTCTTGGTTAGTTATATATTATTTTAATGATCTGAATTCTGCCATTGTAGGCAAAAATGACTGTTCTCATATAGTGTCAATCCCAGTTACTTTGAAAATTAAAAAATACATCACAGTGAGTAACTTACTCAAGGAATTTAGGCTTTACTTCTGTCTGCCTCATAGCTGTGAGCAGATCATGATTTACTCAAAATGATACATAGGTAACTCTCCTCCTTGAGAATATTTTGCTAGTATTTTTTATCAACCTTGGGAACGAACCATCAAGTTTGACCTGTAAAGTTTAGCCGTGACTGAAATTATTATGTCATAAAATTATTCCTGTGTTTTACTGTATAAGCCCAAATTTGTTCCCAGTAAGAGTTTCTTGCTCATGGAACTCTTATGTTGATTTCCGCAAATGCCTCTGTGTGGATCGCAATTTGTTTTTCATGAATAAGTGATCCACTCAAAGTTCCGTTTCTCCAGTGTTCATGAAAAATGAACATTAGTAAAAAGGAAAGGCACAACTTTATCAAATCACATAAGGAAAAAAAAGTCTTTGCAGAAACTCTTCCGTGTAGTTGTAGTTGTTGAGTCTTCACCATTACGTGACTGGCTTGGAACCAAGGCTGAAGTGGTTAATAAGTATTATTGCTTCAGAAGCGTACACAAGTCCAGCAGCCCTTTCCTGCATGTGGATGTAGCCTCAGCTAAGAGTTTGGAATAAGTGTACATGTTTTCTTCACATTTACTGTGGAGGAATTCCTGAAAGGAAAAGGTCATGATTTGATTCTGGTGAGCAACCCAGGATTTGAGCTGGGCGAAGAGGCCTGCACCTGCTGTCCTTGATCTCTCCGTGACCGGCTGATAAGGAGGAAGAAAGAGGGCCTTGCTTATCATAAAGGCAGGACTGAGTCTGGGAACGAGACCACGGAGGTGAGGAGAACCAGCGTGTGCTATGTGCGTGGACAGAGGGCCTTAACCAATCGAGCTGGGGGGGCGTTGTGTGTGAATAAGGGGTTTGGACCAATCACTATGTTGTTGACTACGCATGCTTCTGCTGTGAGTCTATATATACTCTGCTAAAACACCTAATAAAAGAGAACGGTCATACTCATATCGAGACTGCGTCGTTACTCCGGGTCCGTATCCCACTCCAACCGACGACATTTACTGCTACTGAAAAGTAGGATTTGCAGCGTTTCCACACCAATTATCCTTAAAAGTTTCTTCCAAAGATAAGAGCGTAACTGTTTCAGACAGTGGTGTGCCACCTGAGCAGATTATAGTATATAACATCAAGGTAGCCAAGAACAAAGGCTGACTGGGCACAGCCCAGAGCAACCCGCTCAAGCTGTCCCTGCTTTGTCTATGTGTCTCGTACACATCCTCAAGGCTCTCAGCCCTGCCTGGGCACCCGCTCAAGACAGGCTACATTCTTCCTAAACATTTGTGTTGCTACAAGAAATTCCTCCTGTGCATAGACGTCTGAATGATAGGCTTTGTTGCTGCCATTTCTGCAAAAAGCATGCTGTAGAGATTGCAGCTGCCAAAAAAGCATATTCTTCACGATAGCAGTACCTAAAGAATCAATGCAAATTGAGCTCATAAACCCCTCGCAGGCCCCCAACCTCTTGCTGATTAGTATTTGAAGATTCTCGTGCAGATCTGCTGCCAGTTGTCGTTCTGTTCTACTGAGAACTTGTTCTTCACCTGTTACTCAGAGAAGAAGCTAAGAAAGCATTTTAAAGGATATTGGCAGCTTTGCTGCTCATTTTCTTCTTTTTCATGTTCTGATTTTACATCTCTTAGGCATTGCGTGAGAAACCAAGCGAAATACGAGTATTGAGAAATACACAGAGTGTTTCCAACCAAAGCATTTAAGTCCATGAGTTTGTAGGCATTATTCTAGATCATCTGGACTCTAATGGCTCTAAAATACTAGTATGAATGCTTTTCCTAATATTTGGAGATCAAAAATGACCATGAATACATGCATCTACTCTAAATCATAATAATCAAAATCCTAATCATAATAATAATTTGCTCAGCATTGATAGCAGTTTTAATATGTTGTTATGGAAGAAACATTTTATTTTCCTTCATTAAGCCTGCTTAAGATATTCTTTTATTAGCTTTTGAGTTTGGTTCATTTGACATAACCAATGAAGAGTTTGGTCAACCATCTGAACAGAAGCTGGAATGCAACCAGACAATTTTTTCCCAGCGTGAGCTTTTTCATTACTTTTTGGAAATTTTGCATTTCTTCCTCAAGCTTCTGAAAGTTCACAGAATATTATTGCCAGTTTCCTCAGCTTCAGTCATATGGTGGGGGTTTCTGGTTAAATATATGTGTTTAATAACAGTAAATAAATTCTGACATTTTATTTTTACTCCTGAATAAAAATGTTCATCATGTTGGTGAAAATAAGCAATCACATTCTATTTAACAGCAAAAAAGAATTGTACATATCACCCTGCAGGAGCTGAGGAATCTATTTTCATTATAACAAAAATTGATTTTGCATTGAAAATTCTCATTATTTGAGATAATGACTGTTGGGTTTCTTACTTATTCTTCTGGTTCCTAAATCATTTAAACTATAACGGTTAAAGAGCAAATAGGAATGCAGAAGACCCCAAACTGGATTAAAATTAGCTCACATTTTGTCTTTAATTAAAAAATTGCAATAATCTTTAAGGCAGATACATACTACCAGAAAATTATTTGTTTTGAGCTCATTTGAATAGCACCTATATTTTTGCCTGTAGAAATGCCACTGAACCTGAATGTATTGATTTCTGGATTAACATTAGTAGAATTACTATGGGGACTCGTGGGGGCCTCCTTCATCTGTGCATTACTGCGGTGTCTGGGCAGAACAATTCTGGCTGCACGGCACCAGGGAAGCTAACCCCACAAATCTCTGTAGCACGTGGGTGTGTAAGGATGTGCGTTACACACGCTCTCTCCCTCAAACAGTTCTGATTATGGACTTGTTGAGGAGCGGGTCCTGTTTGTTTTGCTTTCTGTGGATGTGGTGCTACTTTGAATGATTCCGAGGTTGTTCTGTTTAATGGGCCCACAAGGAAGTCGTCCCCTCTCGTGTTCTCCCCTTCCCCCAGCGCCTCCTCAGAGCTGTGGCAGGCTGGGCGCTAATGTATTCTGTGTACCGTTAGGGGCGAGCGGGACGTACCTTCCCACCAACAGCACTATGAATTATTGACGGGAGAGATGTTCCCTAGTGTATACTTTTCCAAGGTTATACTCTCTGATATTAGATATTTATTCGGCACAAGGTAGGGATAAGAACCTCATTGCCACATTATGTCTGACACAATCAAGTTTTGGGGAATTTCAACAACATTAGAAGATTTGTATAATGTATTCTTTTAGAGGAGGCAGAGGCTCGGCTTTAAACAAAGCATAATCCCTACTGCATATCATTTCCAACCTAATGCAAAGAGAAGAAGCGGGACCATAATGCTATCTGCATCATTTTCCTTTTGTGTGGGGTTGCAAGGACTATTCACCTAATATTCAAAATCCATGTATTCATTAAGTGGAACAGAATGATGGAAAAAATGAAAAAAGTAAGAAAATAATGAAACAGCTTTCCATGAAAGTGGCATAAAATTGAGTTACTACATCTAGATATATGATAAAGTATTTGGAAATAATTAAATAGTTGATATCCACTACCTTTTCCAGTGCCTGAACATGGCAGTTTTAGTATTTTTTATGCTAACATTATTCCTAATTTCTTTGAATCAAATATTGTTTATATTTTTTATTTCTGCTCTCTGTAACAAAAGGACCTTGTGGACGCGTCATTCATTGTGTCACCCGGTCCCTCCTTGTCAGCTGCTTTGTTAGCCTTAGCCTCTAGGATTTGTGTCCTGGCCAGTGGACCTTTTGTACTCCTTACGCTATACTCTTAGACAATAGGGGAAAAAAATAAATCTTCTGTGACAAGTTTACTTAAAGGGACACTATCGCGTTAAATAACCATATAAATATACCCACAAGTAATGTTATTCCTCTTGAAATTTTGGAAAAATATCTTTTCTTGGTACCATTAGTTAACACCCTCATCTGCTCGCAATACAGTAATTCTGAGAATCACATCATTTTCACACTTCAGGCTGTCCTTTACACAGCACTTTTCAAAAGCTAGGAGAACAAGTCAGTTATTTTACCGTTTATTTTTAGTCAGCATTCAGGGTCTGAATATTGTGTGCTGCCCCAGCGGGGGACTGGGATGCAAATATTGTAACGCAACATTTGGTCTTAAAACAGACCGTTCTACTTCTAGTGAATTGTTTATGGAAAGAGGCCAAAAAAGCATATTTACTAATGATGAGTGCTGTAAGTTAAAGAACATAAACAAAACTAAACATTTTAATGAGATTAACCTAGTCTTTTTTGTATTAAAATATGAGGTCCTCAGATCTGTCTCATTCTTCCTCTCCTTTTTATTTTATGCAACTTTATAAATTCACTTAATGTAAGTATCTTTGGTGAATAATTTAGCAGATTTTAGTACGATAATAGAAGTGGTTTTAAAGTCATCCTCATGTCTTATTAAATCAGGTTGTTTATAAGGTATTCCAGTTATTTGTTTATGAAATTCTTCGTAAGACAGAGGCCAAGTTCTCGTGATGAAGACTGAAGAAAACAACAGTTACGTATTTAGAAAACATACTGATAGAGAAAATAGTATTTAATTTGTTAACTGAGTATTTAAACTATATAAGTAAGTGAGGTTTTGGAAATGTTTCTATAGCTACACACACATGCTCTGTCACATGTCGGCATACATACATGCGTTAATTTCACGCACGCTTTTCAGTCGGCACATGAATGCCAGGGAAATCCTCTGGAGTAGCAGGAGGAGCTGTGGCAGTGGATCTGCCAGATCTCTGTACTGCCAGATGCACCTGTGCGATCGTCGTCACCATCGTCACACACAGTAGTCTGTTCTGGGCTGTCAGGCTGCGGTTCTCAGCTCACAGCAGCTCTTGTAAGTCTCAATAGTTTATATGGGGATTCCTCTGTTGCTGTTACTGTGCTTTCAGCTTTTCTATGAATCTGTCTCTTCATTAATTAATTACACTGAGAGTTTTGTTTGGGGTTAGGTTCTTTGTTTTGTTTTGTGGTACTGTTTTGTTTCGGTGAAAAGAAACCCTCAGCACTGGGGAAAGGGCTCGGGAGCTAATTGGATGTTAATGAATGGAGGAGGATAAATACCTTAATAAGGGGAAAGAATGTTTGCTATCTGAAGTCCACTTTCTCTAGTGATTCTGGGGGGTTCTTCTGTAGGTTTTGCCTGGGGTGTATTCTAGGATATCATAAAGTTGTTATCTAATATTTAAATTAACATAAACATTGCTCACTTCAAATTTGGATCCCATTGTGCTGGACATTTTACGAAGTTATGTGTGTCTGATTCCCTTCATCTGAGGAACATACAGCTTAACGGAATCTAGCAAAAAGTATCTGCTTCAGGGATAAGGGAAAGGTTTCAAGTATACATAAAGTTAAATCTTAATCTCCATTTCTGAATGCAAATGGCAGTCATTTTCTTTGACGTTTCTTTATTCCACTGCCGGTCAGAATTGCTTGGCAATCTCTTCAAGTTTTTTTGGAGTCTTTGTCTTGGCACCCTTATGAGTTTGTGACCTTTGTCTTGGGACCTTCACTTGTAATCGTCACTTCTCAGATGCTGCACAGTCAGCTTGTGGCATGGTTTGTGACTAGAAGCTTCTCTGGCTTGCAGTCCAGAGAATAGTGTTCCCAAGGCTGACTTATTATGATTCACATCTTTCACTGCAATTCCTTTCTGCCCTCTTTGGTTGAATGCTGTGGTGATCGTCTTACTCATCCTGTTCCTAAGACCCACAGCCTTGAAGTTCCACGTGATTCTGAGTTCTCTGGACCATACTACCTTCTTGGGACATAACTCCAGGTTGTGATGTATGTTGTCTCACCTAGGGGTGAAGATGTGTATGCATGGTTTTATTATCTCCTGTTGTGTAGTTGTAACACGTTGTTTTCTGATGCCCTGGACATCTGCAGTAGATGCGTCTGCAGATTTCAGGTACAAGAACTGGATCACAGCCAGAACGTCTTTAGCATAAGCTCACAGATTAAAGCAATTTTGGGGGGCATCCTGTGAAGCATTAACAAATTGATTTAATTGTCTTCAGCTTACTTGAAATGTCCAGAGAAGTTCATCTAGCCTTCCCTATTGGATGGGTGGAGGCTTTATTGTCCAGAGGCCTCCTATATTCAAGGTGTGGCTTCAGAGTGTTTCTCATGTTCATTTTCCTGAATTTTTGAATTTTCTGCTCTTCCAATGTCCTGGGAAATTCTGGTTTGTCAACTGCATGTTCATCACTGTGCAGTTTGTCATCACAAGACCTATTAATTGCTTACAATGCAACTTATAAATGCTGTTAAAAATTCCTACTAAAAAGTCTTTATTAAATATGTTTCCCCAACTCACTCTTCAGACAGTGAAAATTCCCTTTTGCTGGAAGCGTTATTTGTTCAAGACATGTCACTAACCAGGCAACTATTTTACTCCTGTTCTACTTGCAGTAATAATAAATTTGATTATTTTAGCAAAGGTCTCTGAGCTCTGCAGGAAGGAAGCAAAAGGACTGTGCCGCTGCCAGAAGTCTCACCCCCACAGCAAAATTCCTTGCCAAACAAAAGTCATTCCAACTGTAACTGAGTTGCAGTTCAGAGAAGGTGCTTGCTTCTTGAATTTGAACATCCATAGTCAGCAGGAATAAATAGTTAAAAAAAAAAAAAACAAAACCCAAACCCTGCAGAACAGCAGTAACACTGTTCACATAGTGGCTGACTTTCTCATTTCAACGAGTATTGTTTATAAAGCCTTTCTGAGAAACACTTAAGCCTAAATATTAACTTTATGTCTGTGCACCACAGCGTGGTGTTCTAGGACCTGCTGGACTGAACATACAGCATTGCAATTCCACTAATGTGTACTGATAATTAGTAAAGAGAATATTCTGTGTGCTTACATAACACTTTCACCTGAAGATCTCTAAACGCTTTCCAGGCTTGGGAAACTTTCTCTCTCATCACAGCTGAGGAAACAGTAGTACAAAGGACACCTGAGAATCCACAGTGGGTTAGTGGCATAAACAAGACACCAAATTCATTCTGACATTCTGACACCAAAATATCCTTTGTGGTCACTGGATGATGTTGCTGTAGTGGTGTTTGCTCACCGAATTCTTTGTGCCACGCTTGCAAAAAGTGTTTTTTTTTCCAACTCTTTGGCCTATACGCAATCAAGAAGCTGGCCTCAAGCAACATTTTTTTTTCCTCTAGCTCTGTGACTGTTCAGGCTTTGTGACACATCATTTGTTTTTCACCAGTACTATGCATACTGATTTTCAGGTTAGATGTCTGAGTCACCATTTGCAATAAATAAGTGTGCCATCAGGAAACTTCCCTGCTGTTAGACCAGCAGCAGCTTGCAAAGTGTGAGAAAAGTATTACTTAGTCCATCAGAATCCTCTTCCTTCCTCCCAGCCCACTCCAATGAAAAGAGAGACGTACATGATTTGTGAAAGCCATGTTAAAAGGAACTACAGGTGGAAGCAGAGGATGCTTTGAATGATGCACCTCTCAGATGTAATGTCCAGCGAGTGTTGGCTTGATGGTCCTCCTGTGGGCAGTTCAATGAAGGAGATGTGTATTGTGGGAGAAAACTAATATGGAAAGACACCTCCGTTGAAATCACTTGGAGTAAGAAAGTGTCCATCTGAATTAGGTGTCTTTGCCACCCTCATGGTGTGAAATAGGCCTCTACTGGTTAGTCTTCAGAACGTGAGTCATGGGCCATAGACACCATCCGTTTATCAGTGGGTACCGCCTACTTGGCTCCATAATCTGCATTGCTTTCACACGTAAGTTACTTCAGTGTTTCCTGGAGAAATGGGTCAGAACTCCAAACAGGCAGAAATATTTGTGTTGTTGATGGGAAGGGGGCATTTATGTATTTCACTTCCAGGAAAATACAAAAAAAGTAAAAAATTGCCCCAAGAACTACTGAAACAATTCTGTATACTGTGGTAATATAAACCCATCTGAAAGAAACAGAGAGGCTGGAGGCACCAGGAAACACCTGGCAAAACTAGCCCAAGGAGGTGGGTGGCTGCTGTTGAGTCCAGTCATGTTCCAGAGCTGAAAGCAAGTGGGAAATTAATAAATCAATTCTCAAGCTCTCAGTAATTAGCAGCTGATGATATTTTTCTGGGCCTGGGGAAAAGAAACTCTCTAGTTGAAGAGAAAATGTGGGACAGCAACAGGGATGGCTTTCCTGAGCTTGCAGGAGGCCGGGATGGTGTCTGCAGAGCGCCTGTCACCGAAATGTGTCCCTCTGTCAAGGATTCTCCGTCTCTGCTTTCCCTCCTCCCTTTCGGCAGGCGGGATGCCTTGGCTTCCATCCCCGCCTGCTCTTTGCTGTCGGGGGCTGATCCTCTCACCACTGCTGTTGGGTTCGCAGACCGACCGGAGGGGTCCAGTGTTCGACCAGTATTTGTAGTGTTCAGGCCCCAGTTCGCTCCTTGTCAGGATTTGACCGTCCGATATCAGGGAGCCTATTTAAAGACTGATGTCTGGCTGGAGGGCTGTGGTTGTGCCTGGCAGCCTTGGCCAGTTCTGCAGGGGATTTATTCATTTATAGGGCCTGCTGAAAATACAACTTTTTTATGTATGTGCTTTTTAATGGAGTTTTTCCTGTGGTAATGCATTCATCTGATAAGTGTTAAACACTCTTACTTTGTTATATGTAATTTTACATTGCAGTTTAGGGGGGGAGTTATTCTGCATTTTGGCTTTATGTTTCTCAAGACCAGGGTTAAGGATTTTGGCGGATTTGTAATGACGTGATTCCTGCTCTGTGTGTTGAAGCTGTAAGTAGAGACGTGGGAAGACACAACAATGCACCACCAGATGCTTCAGCCTCTCGGCCCCCCTCTGCTCTGGGAACACTCACTCTTCCCGATGGGTTTGCCCACTTCCAGTCTCACTCCCAAACCACACAAAGTTGGAGGATCTCAAGATGGTAGAAACTGCAGGAGCTGTGCCCACTGGTGGGAGGGACAGTAGAATTTCTGTCCATCTTGAGGGAGGGAGAAGGCGTGGGGTAGAAGCCACCTATTAAAGCTTACAGGAAATAGAAGTCCAAAAATTAGTGGGTATAAACTCTGCACAAGCAGATACAGTCCTGAGTAAATACCCGTGCACTGTAGCCCGCTCACGGTACTTTCACATTTTCATACATATATTTGTGGTTTGTAATAAAAAGGAGGACCAATAACATTTTTATAAGTCACTTATTTTAGAATTCATTTATGCGGTATGAGCTGTATAGGGTAGGCCAGCAGTGGAAAAGGACTCAGAGCATCAGAGTGTGTTTCTGTTCTTGTGTCAATAAAAGGCGCACACATACTGGGTATTAGGAGCAAGTGTGGTTTTAAATTTGTATTTTCTACATTTGTCATTTTCTGTCACAACACAAAGGTTGTTTAAGTGTAACTTTGCTAGACAATATTCAGCAGAATGCCGTTCTCCATGGAAACCTTTTTTCTGGGGGGGTGGGGGGGTAGGGAGGGAGATGGGCGGGGAGGGTGTTATATCAAATAATTT
>VZSZ01005792.1:102272-224288 GCA_013398815.1 Ibidorhyncha struthersii
TATCTCACATTTATTACACTCTTCCAAATTCAAGTTAAACAC
This sequence comes from Ibidorhyncha struthersii, assembly GCA_013398815.1. Taxonomy (NCBI): domain Eukaryota; kingdom Metazoa; phylum Chordata; class Aves; order Charadriiformes; family Charadriidae; genus Ibidorhyncha; species Ibidorhyncha struthersii. Next base: position 102,315 of record VZSZ01005792.1, read on the forward strand.
TCAGGGGCTTTTTCTAGTAACACTAATGGAGGAGAATAGATACATTATATGTGAATAATGTATTATGATGATACAATTTGGGTCTCTTAGCTCTAACCGAGACCAGTCCTGCTTTACATTATTTATAATTTGCACACACCTTCCTGAACATTTTTATGTAAATATTTAATACAGAAAGTGAGTTAACTCTTTCGTTTGGGAGGTTTCCAGTCAAAAACCAGGAGAGAATGTAAGAGGGCACACAAACACCTCACCCAAAGTGGGCAGATGGCCAGTCCCGTTTATTTACAGAAATTAAGAGAGAAACATGAGAGATTACAGAGAAAAAATGTATGCTGGCATAGCACCAAATCGCTTTTACCTTTCTCCTTCCCAACTACTCCTATTAAATTGAATGAATGTTGGCTGCAGACAGTGTATTTGTGGATGCTTGGGTGGCAGCATTTGCAGCACCGTGTTTTTGTAAGACAGACATGTTTTTGTCTTTTGGTGTTTTGCTCATTTTGTACCAATATATCCATTTGAGAAATGCAGCAGCTGTGCCCTCCAGACAAATCAGCAGACTCCCTTTCTTGCAGCCTCTCTAATGTCTGAATTTACCAACAAAAAAAATTAGTCATTTCTTGGTGATCTTGATTGCTCCTTGTCTTCTTCTCTGTGACCTCAAGTATATACGGAATGACAATAATATTGCACCACCACATGGCAAGATTTATAATTTTAAGTCTATTAATGTGTCAGCTGGTGGACCCTTATTTTCCCCATCTTCAGGAGCTGAACTTACCCTCCACAGTGGCTGAGGAGCTAAAAGCTTTACACTTGGAATCACCCTACCAGGCAAACTGTTGAAAGTTCCAGGAGAATTGTTACATGCAACACAGTCTTCCTCAGTCAGCTGTATGAGCCACAGCAGCTACTTACAACAGAGACACCTGTATTTTTGTGATACAAAGATGAGCAATAATATTGATTTTTCTTAAACTCTTCTCATTTGGGACATAAAAAAAGTTTGAACTCATGAGGTTAGTGAGTTCTGCAGTCTAAAGCGAGTACTTTCGGTAATCCTTTGCCATTTTGACACCACAAAGTGTCAATGAAGTGTAAAAGTCTTTGAAATGATGACATGCGTGCTATTCAGATAGTGCCTTGCAACTATTACCAGGCAAGTTTGCATCCTCAAAACGTGTTATAAGCATTATTAAATTATGAGCGGCTGCTGCACATTTCTCTTGTGAGTTAGTTGGCCATTGTGGTTCCGTGGCTCTGTGTTCTGCTATGCACGACTGGTGCACTTGGCAGAGGCCATCTAAACCAGTATCTGCTTTTGACATCGGCAGTAGGCAGATGCCAGGGAAACACATTAGTGGCAGGATAAGGTTGGGCAAGGCTATCCTGCGTGTACAAAGCCCTGAGCAAAACAATCTGACTTTGAAATGAGCGCTGCTTCAAGCAGAAGTAGGACCAGGTGACCTCTGAAGCTCCTTTTCATCCTAAATGATTGCAAGATTTCAGTTATAAAGTGGTCTTTTTCCTCTTATAAACTCTGGTTTGGGGGATTCCCTAGCATCGAGTTGTATGTGGAAAACAGCATGAGTTTGTTTAATCCCTTCTTAGCAGCTCTTTATAATTACTGCCTCCATGACAGCATGAGGCAATGAGTTTCGCAAAGTAATTCTATGCTGCAGGAAAAAAAATCCTTCTTTCCTTCTCACAAATGCTCTCCCTGACCATTTCAGACAGGGAGGGGGGAAGACACCTAGCTTTTGTGTTGGGGTAATGGTAAATAATCATTCGTTTTCCCAAAACCGATTTACAGACTCCAATCACTGCCCTCAGTTGCTCATTTCTGCAAGCCAAGCATACTAATCTATTTAATCTCATAAAGAAGGGATGTATTATTCCATACCACTTGAGCATCTTGGTCACTTTGTTGTATTTCTCTAGGTCTACTCTGTCCTTTTAGTGAGGAGGTGGTGTATAAAGTAGCATAATGCTGGGAGGGTGTGTGTTTTGTTTTGCTCTTTCTTTTTGTTATTGTCATCCACTGAAAGTCAGCAGCAATGTAAATCTTTATTAAACTATTTTTCCCACTGTCAGAGGGGTCTCTCAAGTTTTAAGAGCTCAGCTTGTCACCTTGAATGCAGTTTGCATCTAGTCTCATATTTTGCTGCTCTTGCAACATCTGAAACCTCTACGAACTTCATACTTTTTAGATTAGTTTTCTCCTACTCTTTTAGGCTGCTTTGTGATGCATGACTACACAAAATCTGACTCTAAAAAGATGAGGATAAAGTGCCCTGTTTATGACGTCATCAGGCATGAATACTGGCATCAAGATACGCAAGAATGGTGAAGAGTGTGTTTTTTGCAATATTACGTATTTCTGTGCACAGGACTGTTGAAATGCTACAGCTGCATTTAGGATGCAGTTCATTTCACATCCATAAAAAAACAAACTAACTTGTTCCTCTTAGCGACACAGAAGTTATGTGTGCTATACAGAGTTGAGGGATTGTTTAACAGCATGACAGCTTGGCTACACTTTGGCATTGTGCACGTCATCTCTTTTAACTTCCCTGTGCTGATTCGGGACCTCCAGCTGGAGTAGGCTAGGTGAGCACTGCTGCCCCCCTGCTGCCCTTTCTGTCCTGGCCCTGCTTTTGTGAAAGATTGTCAAATAGTTAACATGTAAATTGCTGCTACTTTTGAGCTTGGAGCTCAGCTTCTGTTTAGAGATGGAATTAACTATCTGTTAATAGCAGCACAAGACTTCTGTCTTCTGAGGTAAATTATGTTGATTGTTATTTTAATGAAAGCTAAAATTTGGTTGTGGCAGAAGGGCAAGGTACGGCTGGAACAGCAGAGGTCGGCTGACGGGCAGAGGTTTTGCAGCCTGTACTTGGCTTAGCCTGAGACGCTTCACCTCCTTATTTCTGCTGAATTAAATCCTCTCTTAAAGCCCAGAGATTTGGGCTTTGTATGCGTGAGTTTCAGTGGTGGGTATGACGGGAACTGAGAGGGGAATAAAACATGGGGCAATTTTCTGTTTTGTGATGAGGAGCAAAGCTAATGGCAAAGCCCAGCGAAGTAAGTGGTTGATGCGTCTCTGACCAGACATGCTCTACACTGTGTTGCCTATTGCTGGATGAGACTTAACTGGTTCTCAAGGAACAGTGTCTAGCAGATGTGTTAGACACCACAAGAAAAGGTTTAAAGAGCTTTCTGTAAAGCACTGGGGTCTGTTGGAATAAGGTTGTCTTTACTAAGGGAAATGTTTGATTTTGTTTCCTATTATGTACCTGTCTGTTCATGGGCATGCGGTCCCCTGCAGGGTCAAATTATCCAGTCATGTTTGTTGCATCCAGGGAAACTGAAGGGGTTAGGACACCTGGAGTGCCAGTGCCATTCTTTGTGAATATGGTGCATCTCTGTTGGAAACTAAATACTGATCTACATGGGTCCTTAGACTGCTCTACCGTGGCTCTCCTAATGTCGGTGCCGTGCCTTTTTTTCAGAGATGACAGTGACCCTTTTCCTGAATTACCATCTTTTACCCACTTCTTACAAGTTCTAGGGACTCTCTCGTTATGGCAGAACATGGTAAAACTGGCATTTCCACCCGTTTTGAGAAGTGCCTCTAAGGCAGTGAACTTTTTTGAAGGCTAGTGAAATATTTCTGTGAATAGCAAGTAGGCTAGTGAATCCCTTCTGTGTCCGCTGTGGTGGTGGTGTATGTGCATTCTCTGGGGCTCTGGGACATTACTGTTTTTTTTCTTCATTCCGCTGCTTTATGTGAAGAGGTGCCTTCGAATTGTATCTGTTATTTTACAAACAAATCTTTCATGTTGCAGAGGGAGCACCTCGTTCCTGCATTTCCCCCATTTGTACACATTTCCCTGACATACGCATGCTGTCAGGATGGTGTTCCACCAGGCTGGCAAGGGAACATGTCGTAGGAGAACTTTCCAATGAGGGGTGTGAGGAATAAAAAATGAGGGTGGAAATGACCATGGGAAGTTGTTCTCATGCCCCTTGGACAGGAGAGCGAGAGAACGACATTAATGTCCAAAACGAGCTTAGTTAAAGACAAGCAGAGAGATTTGAACACCTCAGGTAGCTTGTGTGTAAGACATAATGGTACACTAAAATGGTTACTTCAGTCTGTCGGTAATAAATTCATGCTACAGAAAATAAGGTACTCCAGCCTTAGAAAGAAGGGTCTTTGACTAGGGTCATGTGTATAGGGACAATCTCTTCTAGTATATTCAAATCAAGTAAGTTATTTGTGCAAATCCGATCCCTGTTGTTTGAGGATAACAAGTACATTTTCAGGTGCGTGCAAACACATGTGACAGAGTGTATTTTCAAACTGTAGGTCTGTACTGTCTCTTTTCTAGTGCTTTTCTCTGCTTTAGTAAGAGATGTTGACTCTCTTAACTGAGTTGCTGCTTTTTTCCTGTTGTGCAAAAAAAAAAAAAAAAACAACTTTTTTTTTCTAAAAAAGGAAGATTAGCTTCAGGTCTTCTGAAAAATATCATCCTATAATTTGAGTCCATGTACCTACAAATTCCCAGCAGGCTCTGAGCCAAGGAAATACACAGATGAAATAAACATATAAAAAGACGGCTGCATTTTGAAATCTAAGAATTGAGTTATATACCTTTTTGACAGCTTCCTGAATCACTGCCCATATCTAAGATGAGTAAATAGGTATCTGGCCCTTTAACTGGGTTCCATTTCATATAATTAAAGACTCCCAGAATTAAATGGCCTATATGGAAAGTGGCTTTCAGTGGACTAAATGCCTGAAGCAATCTCCTTGCCGGCGCATAGAAGTGACACTGGCTTACGGATCAATATCATCTCTGTTATTAATATCAAAAGCGCATTACTTTGTTTTTGCCTGGCTGCGCGCCAAGCCGTGGGCCCAGCTCGCGCTCAGCCATTTGCCTGGACCATAATTTACTTTCGTGAGTTTTTAAGGTATTGTTTTGTCAGGGCCAATCACCATGAAGTTATAAATGATTCTGAGGACTTGCACTCTCTGTTAGTGGCATATGCGGTGAAATTAATTTTTAAAAGTTTCACGTCAATTACTCCTGTCCTTGAGTTATGCAAGGGGACAAAAGAGCAGAGACTTAAAGACATGAGGGATATCAAACAGATGAGGTAACGACAAACAGAAACAGCAGCTTGGGACCAAATCAGACATTACACTATCTTTAATTGATGCATTGAATTAAACAATGCTAAAGCTAAATAAATATTGACCACTTAGCAAAAGAACCATTGATTTTTATGATGGACAACATTTACATCATCTACTGCTCTGGCCTACAGATTTCAGGCTGCCTGCCTGCTCTGGCCCAGGTATCCCGCAGGACAGCTCGTGCTGGTGCTCGGTCCCTTCCTGGAATTGTCGAGGCAAATGTTAATGATTTCCCCCACCTTCTGTTTCCAAGGATTGTCTGTTTGGAGCGTTAAATTCTGCCAGGTGTTTCCCCTCCAGTGTCAGCGGCGTTAGCGAACAGGTACCATCCTTCGCACAGGGAGATGGAGTTTCGCAGCGAGTCGTTTGGCTGTGGGTTGCGGCACGGCTAAGGTCACTAGCCCTGTCTGTTCTGCAAACATCTGCCGCCTCCTTTCATGGGGGATGAAGGAGGGGCAGATGCTCAATTCCTGCCAAGCGACAGCAGCGTTCCCTGCATTGCGGTGGGCGCTCCGCAATGGCAATGGCTTCCCCTGTACCATAAATTGCCCTGTGCTGCCCTGGCAGGGCTGGACGGGATGATCTCCGAAGGTCCCTTCCAACCCCCACCGTTCTGTGGTTCTGTAAGTGGGGAAGGACCGATAGTGTTGGGCATACTCGAAAGGGGTGACCTTCCCGAACACTCCCTGTAGCTGCTTCGCTGAAGCTGACGTGTTAATGCTTACTCTATTAATATTGATTTAATTACTTAAGCATGCCGTATATTAATGATATGATATCTACCTACTCTGGAAACAAACTCAGGCAACAAAATGATTTGCTTCCAGAAGAAGAGTTTACATCTCTGTGACTGTTAATGGTAAAGCTGCAGAGCTAAACTGTATTTTTTTAAAATATAGCTACTTTGTAGTTCTTTAGCATGAAATGTGCTCCCGATTGTGAAACTTATCTAAATACCAGTGATTAGCATTTTATATTCTCACAGAAAGGGAAAATGTGAGATCTCTTCCTGGCAATACAAGGATTTCATTAAGAAGGACGAGTCTATATCTTAGGAATGCCCGCTTCAGTTACGTATAGCTTCCTGTGTCTGCAAGGACCGCCAAGACACCAGTTAATAGGTTATTGTTTCAATTAGTCCATGATTACTGCTGCTAATCTCTAATTCCTCATTGTTGTGGCTCCTTTTGACTTCACTCCAGTTATTAAGACGCATTTGGATGTTATTACAATTGACAGGAACTCCAGCCTTCTCCATAGATAAAACACTGCCTGTTGCAAAAGAAATTCAGAAGTAATGAAAAGAGCCTTTTGAGTTTGTTTTTAGGGATTCTTAAAATTACATCATAAACACAATGTAGAATTCAATTAAACTGGAAAATTATAATGCTCAAGGGGGAGAGACTGGATTTCCTACAGAGATAAATCAAAATGTCTTTAATTAGTTTTCAGTTATAAACACAAGTCTAGCTTGGTAAGATGAAAAATGAAAAAATGAACTAACACAAAATAAGGTAAAGGAATTACTGATAATAGCAAGACAGGTGGATAGGTGAGGCATCCCTATACTGCGTTGCCCACCCACCACTCAGCTTGGAGATCTCTGCATTGCACTAGTTTGACCTTGGAAATCTCAGTGGTTCAGTTTTGATGAGCATGTGGCAGTGCTGATGCTTGTCAGAACCTCGGTTGTTAAAAAGCTGTATGGAGAGCAGCTGGAAGAACGTGGATGATGATCAAGACATCTTACGTCCAATGTCTACAGCTGGCTCAATTCGCAAATGGGAGTAAATCTTCAAAAGCAATAGATAATAAATATTTTCCAAACGGGCATTTGCACATTTTCATGTCCAGCATTTACATGGATTCAATTTCCGTTGTCATCATCTTTCTTACAGTGTTGGTAGCTTTAATTGTTGTTTAATCAAAACTCTTCAGGTCTCTGTCAAAGTTTTTGAGGGGTGAGGGGGAATTTGCCTTACAGTGGGGAAGGAACTCACCTGCGTGCAGAACCAAAAGCTTCAACTGTAACCAATATCAAGAGCTTCTTAGCTTTTGATACAGACATCTCTAAACGTAGAAAATGCCACTCCATTAGCTGACACTGGGTTGCCTATCCACACCGAGCAGTAGCTGCAAATGAGCAGCACAAGTACTGCTTTTTACCTGATGAGATCACAGAGTCTTTGTTAAGCTGCAGGTGCTGGGGGCATCTTATCTATGTATAGTATCTGAAGGGAGGACGTGAAGAAGATGGGGCTAGGCTCTCTTCAGGGGTGCCCGTTGACAGGACAAGAGGCAGTGGGCACAAACTGAAACACAAGAGGCTCTGTTTGAACAAGAGGAAACATTTTTTGCTGTGAGGGTCACTGGGCACAGGCAGAAGTTGCCCGGGGTCGTGGAGTCTCCATTCTTGGGGATGTTTGAGAGCTGTCTGGACATGGTCTGGGCCAACCGGCTGTAGGTGGCCCTGCCTGAGCAGGGGCTTGGACCAGGTGACCTCCAGAGGTCCCTGCCAACCTCAACCATTCTCCAAGCCTGGGATAAGCCTGTTGGAGTGCTTCTGTCTGACAGGCTTCAAGGTAGTATGTACCTGGGTGAAGGTGGACTGAGAGATAAGTGATGTGAGATCTAGAAGAAGAAAATGGGAAGTGATCTAAGGGGAAAAAGTCTTAAGCCATGAGGAAGATTATCAGGATGACTGAAAGAAAAGTAATTTGAGTTGCATAAAGTTTCTGATGCTATATTGTAGCTATTAAGGAGATAGCGGATGTCCTCTTAAGAAGCTTGCAGTTCCCCCTGCACAGAGAACCTGACATCCCAATGTGGATTTAACATCCAGAGAAGCACTTCATCTTTTACTTTGAAATGATGGGCAATTGACCATAAGCTGATGATGGAATCCTTTCTTTCCTCTGCTGCCTGTAGAGTGGGAAAGAACACCAATGCAGTGCAGAATTAGAGGATGTCTTCTGTTAGGAGGACAGAGCTGAACTTCCTGCAAGGCTGAAGGATCTGCTGTGTGCAGGTCGCTGGCCTGTGTCTGTCAGACAGAGCGTCCCATTGCTGGGAATGGGCTGACTGAAACACGTCCCACTTGTGTTAGTGTGGCAGTTCGTTGTCATTGCAGCACGTGGGATCTCCGGTGCTGGACTGGCAGCAGAGGAGTTCACATCTGTGTTTAATTTTATGGTACTGCAGAACACGGGGTGGGCGGATAGGAGAGAGGGACACTGTGTTTAGAGGCAGTGCTGAAGCTCACTGCATAGTTCACAGTTGTGTTAGAAGGAACGTGACCTGCTCTGCATTTTAACAGGAGGGAAGGGAACAATACGGAGAGTCCGTTTCCCCCTCCCCCCTTCCCAGTATGCAGACGCCCCCAGTTGCAAACATGGTGATTTAAAAACATGTAAAAATCATAAATGAGACAGCAGCTGTGTACAGCTTCAGCAAAAGGCTAAATTGCTGCATCACTGTGGACTCTAAATGACAATAAACCTTCCACCTCTCATAAATTAAGCAGACTTTCAAAAAAAATGATATCTACAACTGCAACTTTTTATGGATGTTTGGTAACCTTAATCATTTTGCAAAACGTGATTCCTGGTCATAAATTCTCTTCCAAGTACAGATTTAGGGAGAGCTAAAGCACTGCAGTGAGCTGATAGGTAAGTTTTAATCTGACAGTGCCAAAAAGTCTATTAGATTTATCCTGAGGCAGTGGCTGCCCGGTAATTACAACAGGGCAGACTTAACAGAGGTTCTGAATACCAGGAAGGTGACTTAAAGGGTGTGTCACAGGTTCAGGAGATGAACTTGGAAATACTCCTTCCCTGTTTTTAAAAAGCGATTCTTGAACCCACCTGCTTGCCAAAGCCCAGTGAAAGGCAAACTTGTCAGGGAATAGCTGTGACCTTCCAGCATAAGCTCTGGTAACAAATGTCTAACCGTTCAAGAGAAGTAATGTAATCCTCCTGTCTTGCTTTTGTTTTTAATACAATAATGACATTTCTGTATCCACGTGGCTGCGATTTTCACTGTGCAGTAGTACTTTCTTTTCCTAGTGTTCAGGGGTCTCAAAACACTTTACAAATTCAACTTTGTCAGTTGCTAGTTTCATTATTCCTGTTACATGGCTGGGCTGTTTGAGGCAGACAGTACTTTGCCCACTTGTGTAACAAACTCGGGAATGAAATCTGGATTTTCTATCATTTTCCTTTGTGCAAACCATAGACTAATTGTTCACTCCAAATTTGGAATGCATACACACTTATTACCCATAATGGGAAACAGAATAAGGATTAGGAAGTAAGTGCAAAACCTGCTATTTGATGTGTTGTTCCTTTGTTAAGTTGTTGATTAGCTCTGGGTTCATTTAGAACGAGTAATACCGACGGAAATGTATGCACAAGAATGAAGGGGGGAAAAGATTTGTCTCCGTTGCTGAATAGGAGGTGACGTCCCTGGTCAGTGTTTGTACGAAGTGGAGCCAAATTGTCGGGCAGGACCCGAGCACACGTGAGTGGAGGCAGCTGTTCGACAGCAAGCTCTTCTGTTGGTTCACTCCAGGATAATGGGGAAAAAGGACCCAATTCCTGAAGGATGCTTTGGATGCTGTTTGTCAGCTTTGCACACTTGCAGATAAACTCCAAGATCAATGCTTTGTGCTCTGCGCAGAAGGTCACAGCACTTGGGATCTTGCCCAGGAAAAAACATGAGGGAGAAGAAAACCCAAAGCTTCCTGATATGAGCTGTTTTGAAAAGCTTAGCAGAAGTCCTCTTGTTTGAAAATGTCCAACAGATAAACTACGTCCAGTCACATTTTACCTCTTCTTGCACACTGGGCAGCCGTACCTGCATTAATGGAAGGTCTTTAACAACTTATTAAAGCAAATAGGATGTACTGTAAAGAGATAGGTAAAATCCCTCCTGAAATGAAGTGAGAACTGCAAACTTTTTAATTTGGCCCTAAGTCCTGTGCAGGGCTGGGACATGAATATACAGCCATCAAATGCCAAGGGCTGGAGCAGTGTTGCTGAACTGCACTGGACCACTCATGCCAAATCAATTAGAGATGGCATTTGTGATTAATTTTCCTTGTTGGAAAACTGATTGCACTAATTACTGCTCATCCTCTGCAACTGTATTATGAAGAATTATTTTTTTTTCAGTATGTGAAATGGTTACTTTCAGTAACTGAGTTTGGTTTTCTGTTTATTTGGGGTTTTTTTTTGCAAAAGCCAAGTATTCAATGGTATCACAGGGTGGCCTGGCTAACCATGCCTCCTTTCTCTAACTAGTAGGTCTGTCTTCTATACTTCAGTAAATAAATTTAAAATGAACTGAAGGGCAGCAGACCGTTCATTTAACGAGAAAAGCTTGGGTAGTCAATATTACAGATGAGAAATGCAAATGAACACAATGCTATTTGAACATTGTCCTTTCACATTTATAAAATTTTACTTTCTGTATTTCATATTTTTTTAAAAAAATAACTGTTAGTTCATTGTGCTTTTTTCAAAGCACTTAGGAAGGTTTTCATACTGCGTTTTCCTAGTAGGGGGTTAATAGCACCACTGAATCCAATTCATTGTCAGTATTGCACATTCGCCCAGGGAGAGGAGTCTCTCAGTCAGAGCACATGCAGAGGGAGATTCATCGAGCTTTTGCCAGCATCACTTCTATATTTAGATGAAGACTTCGTTGTTTAGTTTTATCACTGCCTGGGTATGGATCATGTTAATACTAAGTTACGTGCGCATATGGGTAGGAGAGCAGACACTCAAAACTGGCTTTCTGTTCAGCTCCAGAGGCAAAGCCGCATATCTGAACACTTACAGAAAAGGAAACCATAGCTCCTAAAGTCACCTGGGGGAGACAATGTTTGCAGTTGCATACAGTATCATTTGGCTCAGGAGCAATTCTACCTTCAAGTGACAATTTGAGGTGACATTTCCAATGCTGTGGAAGAAAAATCGCTTTCCTGGATAAAAAAAGAAAGAATGCTTTTTTTTTTTAAGAGATATAAATGCATAATATTGGCATTAGTCAAATGAAACTAATGCTTCCAATATTTTTTAAAGCTTGCTCATATGAATCAACAATTTCTGAAATTGTAGTTTATCAAGTAAGAATATTGTAGTTATATATTAGGAAACTGTCTGATGGCCATTCTGATATCTTATTACTCTATGCACTAGGGTAGCATTTTTAGGATAAAGTTAACCTCAGCAAAATATATCATGGTTCACTAATGTGTCTTCAACTGTCTGATAAAAGGCCTTGCCCCCAACAACATATGAATATTTAAATTACTGTTAATTATTTATGGTATATTTTTATTAACCAAGGTTGAACATGCATCTCGAACAACATTACTGCTGCTGAATGGAAGATACCTGCCATGTTTGTATCCTGTGTTGATTTCTGTGAGGGTGAAATGAGGTGCTTGTTGACTTAAATATTTTAGAGAGAGATTCTAATACCTAGGTGCAAGTTAAACTAAAAGTTACTGTTCCTAATAGAAACATTTCTTGAAGTGTAGCATCTCAGCACATGGTTGGGGACAACTAAAAAAAAATAAAACCTGTATCTTGTCATTAAAGTCCCAAGTGATGGCTCTTATGAGCCTGAGAGACTCTTCCACAGCCTCAACTTTTTCATTTAATTTAACCGAGGCTATCCTGTTTTCGTTTTATCTCTTTGTGCATGGTGTGAAAATGCATTTCTCCCTCATTGATAATCAGATATATTCTATATTTGCCACTTTTTTTGTGAGCTCTTTAACCCCTTCCTGACCAAGCTAAGAGTGCTATTCAGCATTTTCCATCATTTGTTGCGGTTGTCCTTTAAGCTTTGCGTTGTTTTTCTGTTGATCCTATTTGAATTCCCTTTCGGTTGTTTTTGGTTCTGTACTGAATATTGGCAACACAGTCTGTACAAATACCTGGATCGATGGGTGTACTGCTAAGGCAACACATTGCACGCGACCTAATGCAGTGTTCCATGTGAGCAGAAATCCCTATAAGGCCCCATTTAAATCTCTCTGGTCTGTAACACAAGGTGATGCCTCTGCATATGTTGACAAGATTTCATTAGCCTTTTCTGTAGCCGTATCTTCTTGCAAAACCATATCTAATCTTCAGTTTGCTGTCTCTGCTAGATCTCTTTCAGCATGGCAGCTTCTTTGGATCTCCGCTCTCTCTCACTGAGTGTCTGCATTGGGGATTATTTTCCCTGGAGGTATTAGTGTATATTTTTCCATATATGAAGATAATAAATGGAAGAAGCAGAGATGAAAAGAAAAACAATTACTTGAGAGCAGGAATAGAAAGAGATACAAAGAAAAGACTGACAGGGAGATAAGGGAAGAAAAATCAAGGAAGAAGAATATGGAAAAATGAAAAAGGAGTTAAATAATCAGAATAAATTAATTAATCAAAGTGCAGATCATGTGGACTAGAATAGCAAAGCAGCAATGCAGAGAGCTAAAAGGAGACAGGGATAAGGATAATGAAGGCTAAGTCGAAATGTAGTATATATTTTCAAAATAATGCATTTGAAAGTGTTACTTGACTTGTTAGACCTGACTTTCAGCAAGGCAGTCACACTCCAGGCACTGTAAAGCTCGTGACAAGGGCTTTTGAGAAACATCAAATTTTTCCCTTAACAAAAGCAGTGATTCTTACTATGATCGTGGTTTTGTTTGCAGTTCAGACCCCCTGATTTTTGCAGTGGTGACTCATGATTTTTATCCCTATATCACAGATATGAAAATGTGATTTAGAAAGGCTAAGGGAATTGGCAAAGGTTGTAGAAGTCATTGTGAAGAAACACAGATTTCTAAGTCTCAGGGTCAATCCACTGTCCCTAAATTTATGCAGTGCTGTAGTTACAGAGAAGGAATTCTTGTCAGTTCTCCCACCTTCCCTCCATGTTATGGAGGCTCTTGTATCATAGGCATTAATTATTGTTGACCTCTTCTTTCACTGTCCTGCCTCAGATATTTGGTCATATAATGCCCATATCATCCAAAGTCGTTGCCTAAATTAAAGATAGTTGCTAGAAAAGCATTTGAGTTGCTTTTCTTCTCCTGGTGTGGCATTGTGAGTGCTCCGTGTGCACAAGGGCTGCTTTCTGTAGATGGGGGTTCGCAGAGCGGCATTCGGACACTGCTGGCCCCAGTGGTACAGTTGGGGAAAGGGAGCCTGGAGCAAGTCCTCAGTGGTTCCTAGAGGAGACTGGAAGTCAGGGAGGGAGTGACACAGTCAGCAAGTGAAGGTGGCAGGAGGGAGAGCAGGAGGGCCCAGTTTGGTGACCAAGTTCCCACACTCAAAGAGCTGATGTACCAGGAATTGCTGCTCAAGGCATTCTCACTATTGCCAGGGGCTTAATACGATTTGCATAGTGCGTATGGGTATTCCTAGGGGAGAACAACAGAGATCATTAAATGAAAACAAATAATAAATAAGCTCCTTACAGCCCCCACAGGTACATAAAAATGACTGTATGCGGGGCACACAGGCAAAGATAAACGGCTCAGTGTATGTAGGGTGAGGAATCCATAAAGCAGAGAGGCTTCATTTTCCCCTTTCTGTCCGCAGACAATGCGTTGGCTTACTGCTAAGGAGGGTCAAGTGGCTGTCACAGACTTTGCACCGAAGAGATGTAACCTGTGTCACAGCTGCCAGCCGTCCTGGCTTGAAAAGGTCAGCTCTCCAGACACGGGCGGTAATGTCACAAGTTGAGTGCACGGCCTCCAGAGTGCATCGCAAACCCCAGGGGAGCAACATCGAACCCCGCCGAACCATCCCGCTATCACGGGGCAGGTGGAAGAGGCCTCTAAGAACAAGCAGGCGGTGTCTGTAGTGCGGCTGCACGTTTTTCCTTCCTGAGAAGATTTTTAGGATGCCGGTCGGTAATGTGATGTTGCATAGGAAGATACCAGGAGATGTCATGGCTGTAGGTGCTGTGACTCTTACGTATTCCACATTACGGGCTGCTGTGGTTCAAATCAGACTAAAGCTTAGGAAATTCTTTAACTGTGACCTTTCCCGTGACTCAGATCACAAAGATTTTCTGTCAGTTTGGTCTGGGCTAGATTTGAAATTATGTCTTGGAAGTGAAAGACACAGTGAAGAAATCAAGCAGATTAAGCTAAATTATTGTCTCCAGACCCGTAGTACTCTCTTTTCTACAGGACATCACAAATAAATGTAAAAGGCTGATTTGTCATGGCCCGTGAAACAGTAAAGTATTTCTTTAATTATAAACATTATAAAACAGCACCCAGTTTCAGGCTGTTGTATTACACGGCAGGTCATCTTGTACCTCACAGCCATTCAGGCCAACACCAAAGCAGCTCTGAATCAGAATAATGTAAGTTCTCTGTAAGTGTTATTGTTTACTTACATAAATATGTACAGAATAATGTTCAAAGAGGAGGAGCACATTTTCGTTGCTTTCCAAAGAGAAGGGATTAAGTTTATTCTTACTGTCTTTTAAAAAAGGCTGATAAATCGGATGGGAAACAGAGAAATCTGCAATGTCAGAGAAAGTTCAAAAGATATTAAGCCTACCAACTACAAAATCTAATTGTGGCGCCAAGTATGAATGGAGATTAGAATGCATCTTTTCAGCGCGCAGCATTATGGCATGCTGCCTCTTGGGGGTCTGTTTCTATCACCTCAGGCTGTCTGTTCCAAGTAAATGTGAATGAGTCATTCATATAATAGTTTTAAAAGTAGCTTCACACTGTCTTCTGCAGCCTTTAGTAGGTATTAATTTCTATTTTTTATATATCTCAACCTGCAACAAAGATTGCAATGTAATGAGGAGAGTAAGTCACCTAAACCCTTTAGTGCAGAGGCTGAGAGAAGCGCTGCCTCTGCGTGCGCTGGTGCTTAGCACCTGTGCTGCTGCAGCTGGAACTGGGGCGTTCGTGGCTCAGGCGGTTTGTCGGAACTGTTGCCTCTTGGGACTTCTCAGATGTCATGGCAGGATCAGACTTGATAGTCACTTCTGAAGATACTCAAAGAGTAACAACTAAAACTGTCAGTAACTTCTTTAGCTGTGGGTTAAAATTTTTCCCTTATGCTTCTAATTCCAGCTTGCAAAGAATGTGTTTTTGGGGGATTATAAGTGATTTATTACTGGGGTCATATTACAGTATCCCGAAAGTTGCTCCCTCTTTTTTCTGCCTCTGCTTCCTCATTTGAAAGTTCATTTTAGGAATGCACATATGTACCCATCACCTGATCAGCTGGGTGGTATCTGTGCGTGGGGTATCTGAATTGCCAAGCTAAAACATGTCTGAAAACTCATTTAAAAATAGGTGAGAATTTTTAGAATTTCTAAGATGTTTGGAGAGGGAAGAAGTAATCACTTCAGAGCTAATGTAATCTACAGAACTAATCTTTGAGCCAAACTTCCCCAATTCCACTGCCTATGTTGAGGTAGTTGGATGTGTCCGTCTCTACCTCCAAATGCTCTGAAGCAACGGCAAGTTTCTCTGCTGTCTCTGGAAGCCACAGCTTCTCAGAGCCACAGCAAAATGTTTTGGTGTCCAAGTAAATAAGTGTTGTTTAGCTGGATCAGCTCAGACCCTCATACTTCTGTAATACTGAAGATGCCTTATAGGTAACCTGATTTTTTTTTTTTTGGTGGGATTTTTTTTTTTCTTGGTTCTAAATTGCTGCAAATCTGACATCTAAAAAATGGACATTTAGGAAAGAACAAAAGAATCAGGACGTTCAGACAAAAGGAAATATTTTCAGCACATTAGGAATCTGGGACCATCTTTTGGAAACCATGATGGTTAACCTGGTCGCCTTAGGTCTCCTAACGGTTCTCAGCAGCTGTTTTAATGTACAGATTCAAACACGTCAGTAGAAAAAGCCAGAATTCTCATGAAGTATCAGATACTTTCTAAAAGGTCTTGAAATAAAGCTGGAATCTGCTAAATGAAAGGTGGAAGACATAATTTTGACCAGGCTGGGGCTCTTTCCTCTGTGATGGCACTGGAGAACTCTCTGACATGTTTTGATTTCTTTCATATTTCTGATTATTTATGAAGGCTTGAAGAGTTGAGACCGTTCAAAGAATTGAGGAAAGCTGTGAATGAAATTTCATTTGAGCAGAGG
This sequence comes from Ibidorhyncha struthersii, assembly GCA_013398815.1. Classification (NCBI taxonomy): domain Eukaryota; kingdom Metazoa; phylum Chordata; class Aves; order Charadriiformes; family Charadriidae; genus Ibidorhyncha; species Ibidorhyncha struthersii. The sequence goes on from VZSZ01005792.1 coordinate 118,665, forward strand.
ATGCCCTGCAAATGTGGACCAATCATTAAGTACAGTTGTCTGCAGTGCTTAATTGCCCCTGCAACTTTTTTTGTCTGTCTTCTTATTTTTCCTTGGTTGGCATTTTTGTGGATGAATACCACTGGGAGTTAAGGACTTGCTGTGACTCTCACTCTTACTTATAGGAGTTTTGCCTGCAGCAGTCACATAGTTGAAATATATAGATCCATGTGACTGCTAAGAGACCACTGAGAAGCCAAGTAAGTAGGACTTATGGCCATTTTGCAATTCCACCTCATTAGACATGTTTTGGGGCTTATGATTGTGCTGTGAGGATAAATAAGTATAAATATTATATTTGCCTCCAGGTTATCTTTAAAAATGTATTTCTCTGTCTCCTTCCCCCTGTTTCTTTCTCTTTTTTTTCCCCCCTCCAATTTTCAGTGTAGTCTGTCAACTGCTGGTAGGTGAGTTATCAACTCCGTGGTCTTGCAGTATGGTGGCCCAGCATAAGGTATTACATTGTAAAGGGTTGCCTTGTGCTGCCAATTACCCAAAGTTCAAGAAAGCAAAATGTGCAGCAGTGTGATTAAGTCCACATGCAAGTAGAAATTCACATAACGCCAAAACTACTACTAGAAAAACTATTGCAAAAAATATTTGACTCATCCTCAATGCTACATTTTCAAAGTATAAAACAGTGGCAGTAGCTGTCTTTTTTATCATTTGAACAACTCTTGTGAATTACCTTTGAGATATAAAGGAGCCAGAGACTAGGGAAAAACTTGGGTAAATATATACCTAAATTGATATTGTTGCCCAGATGTTGGTCTTTCTTAAACACACAAAGCGCAGATTCTCTTTGTTGAACACGCTGATCCAGTTTGCTACCTGCTGCAGACCCGTGTATCTCCAATGGAGTCCGTGGAATTATGCCACTTCACCCCAAACGGTGACCTGTCCCTCTGTTCTCTTCTACCTCAAAGTCCGTGTGTTTTCAAAAATGAATGGACCAATTCCTGAAGGAAAGGAATGGCACCAGGTTGCTGGAGGTTGGGAAGTATCTAGGGGAAGCAATGTTTCTGTGGTTATTGCGGTCTTCCTTGTGTGTGTGTGTGCTGTTAGTCTCTGTTAGACGTCATGAGTTGGATGCAGCTTTAGTTTGGCTTTGTATATTCACTCTGACATATTTCCTGATTTTGCTGTTATGGAGCTGGCGCTGGTATTAGGACAGACTCCTTTTGAATGGTTCTCCGGTCCACTTCATTAGTTTTAGTCTCTGTATTTCATATTTTCCCAGATTTTAAGAGCTCTTCTCCGAGGTAACACTAAGAAGTCATCATCAACAGCTGGTTATTTACGCTTCTACCAATGGACTGCGTTAATCAGTGAGTGGGATACAGTGCTGTAGCGTGGGGTCTGAGAAGTGAAGCAGAGTGAAATCCACATCCTGATTTATCTGACTTGGTATGATACAAAGCACAGCATCGTGCAAGTAAAACGCGCTTATTTCCTCTGTCCCCACTTTACAGGGGCAACATAAATGCTGAAGATGCCACTGTACTGCGTCTGTGTACAGTATTGCTCAAAAGCTGCGACAGCAGTGCAGGAGCACGGGATGGCCAGCGGACGAACCCAGCCTTCCGCTGCAGTGACCGTGCTTTCACTGATGAGCACGCCAGCAAGCCAAAGGGTGTTAGCACCATCTTGGAAGCTCTTCAGCGTGTTCAGGGAGATGTAGTGATGCTTGTTTTTCAGTTTCCTAAAGGTATTCCTGCTCTTTTTTTTCCCTTGCAAGCCTTACAAGTGTCTTGTCCTTATTCCAGTGTGAAGGTTTCAAATTCACTGTAGTTAATGCAGGTTTGGTCTAGTGTAAACGTTACCACAGCCAGATCCAGTGGTTCCTATTTCCATTCCTACCCATCTGGGGGTTAGGAAAAGTCATTTGGCTGCCTTGCTTCAGTTTAGCTTTATCTAAAATGGCATTTTAGATGTTGATCTACCTTTCAGTATGCAGCCCTCTTAATGACTCTGTCATGAATGGCGCTGTAGGAATTTGTAGACCCTCAGTGTAACAGATGCTGTCTGTGTATGGAAATGCCTGAAATTAGTGAGTTGGTCTTTTGGGGCAGCCGCTACATGATGCAACAAGAGCAGTTCCTTTAAAGTAGAAAGCAACACTAGGGTTTGTATAGCGTACATGCTTATTTTGGCTCATTGATGTTTCTAGGAGATGATGCCAGGAAATGGTGTTGCCTTTTCGTATTCAAGAGGATGTTTAGTGTTTGCGGCTCGTGCAGTTCGAGAATTTGGGTCTGAATTACCACGAGGTGGCAGTGTGCAAGGCCCAAAGTATATGTTGAGTATACCACTTTCCTTTTTCTTTTAAGTTTCTTATCAGACCAGGTAACAGTTGGACTAGATGGTCGTTGCAGGTCCTTTCCAACTGGAACTATTCTATTCTGTGTTTTCCAGTAAATACAGACGTTAAAAGGTCATGCGTAGTCCCTGAAGGATTTCTGTTTTTACAAAGGGTACTTTATACTGTTATGCACTGATAGTCAATATATGCTTAAGAATTTTGATGAAGCAAGTTTGAATACTGCTTGTGAGAAGGACTGTAATCATTTACTTAAGGATCAGAAAAGGATTTTAGAAAGAGTGACCATACTGTTCTCCATTTCTTCCTATACTAACCCTCCACATTTCTGAAGTACAAATAACACAGTGCAAAGAAACTGTGCTGTCTTAAATGGAAATTTTTGAGAAATATAGGGCATTCCCCTGTCCATGTGTGTGTACACACATACAGAGCAAACAGACAGCAGACAGACAGCAGAAAGAAGCCATGCTTATGTTTGTTTCCAAAACATTTTCCCTGGGACCATTAAAAGAGCCTTCGCCAATACTTGGAGAAATTGTATGTATCTCCAGTGAGGGACAGTAAGTGGGTAACGGGGAACCATGAACACCAAATGATGACCAGGTTTGCCAGTGAGAGGTACTTTTTGGTTTCCTTTCTTAATAAGTGCTTATTCTTTTGAATAGTTGTACAGTGACAGCATGAAAAGTTGCATCAAAAGCAGTGGCTTAATCTGCATATAACAGAGTCATAGACAGTGTGAATTCATAAATGCTTTCCAAGGTTAGCCAAAACACAGTATGCTGGGAAGAAATCATTATTGCTGCAAAACTTGTACAAAGCAATTCTTTTATGGCAAGAATTCTGAGTCTGCATGCTCAATAAGTAAAGCTCTAACAGTGAACAGAGCTGAAAAGAATCCTGTAGTTCTTCATGAACAGATACTGTCCAGAAGGCTTCACTTGTCTCTTTTCACAGTAGTGTACAAAGTCTCTATACATAATGTCCACAGAAAACACACTGGATATAACCCCTGGCAAGGAATAAGTTACTTTCAGTAGCAATGCTCTTTAGCTACAAGCCATATAGAGATGAGGTTCATGCTTGGTCCTGTGGGAGGAGTATAATCATATTCTATCTCTGGTCAAACCAGGCATTGGTCTTCTTATCACAGAAAGCTTCCTCAGAATTTTGGCAATGCTTTTGACTCAGTAAGGGACCCTCAAGGTAAATCAAATTGAGATGCAGCTTGAAGCATTTCTGCTGTGTGCTTTCACATGTGGGATAGACTTTAACTGTAGTATCCTTTGGTTGTTTGGGTTGTTTTTTTTTCTGTCTGTTTCTGTTCTGAGGTCTAGTTTCAGGTTTTAAAACCTCCAAAAAAATTAGCGTCTTGTTAGGTTCTCAGTGAAATAGGTAATGTCAGGCTGTTTGGATAATGAAAGTGACAGTGTTTTGGGGAGCTTTGTGGCATCGCACTGTAATACATTTGCATTTATCATGTCATATTATTTCAAATGACTGTCTTTAGGAAGTCAGAGAACCTGCCCTGGTGTGTTGCCTATAAATCTTGCAAAAGAGGCCATTTGGCTCTTTATGTGTGGTGGCTCTTCACTTCACGCTGCTGAGGAGAGACAATCTCATTTAAGTATCCAAGTGTTGCCTTATTTGTGAAAAGCTTTTTCGTACCAAGTACTGTATTCAGCAAAACTGAGCAAAATTCTGCTCAGGTTCATATATTTTTCCTCAGACCTATGCAGAATTTTTGAAATAGTTTCTTCCCCTACTTTCAAGGGCCCTCAACACTTTTCCATTGTACACTTCTCCTTGGCCCCAAAACTCTTTTAGTTTATTTATCGTTCATCCCACTGTCTGTCAAGTGAATGATCCTGCTGTAAGGTTCCAGAGCAGAGTCATGAGCAGTAAGGATGCTGGCTAAGCTTGTGTTTTGACTACAAGCCTTGGAAGAAGCAGTCTACTAGGAGCACATAGTGAAGGATACTGAAAGATTCAGTGATATCTATTAAACTACCAATAGATGGTTCTAAGCGCTACCCATTCCCTAAGAAGCAAATCACATTCCCCCAAACTTCACATCTTCTCACTGCTGCAGATAAAAGCATGAACTGATTTCTTTTAATTTCCCAAACAAGTGCAGAAGGAGAATTCTGCAAACAATTAAAATTGCGAATTGCTTGTTTGCTCAAGATCAGATCTATTCTAAAGGGTGCCTGCTCTTTGGGGACTGGAAGGAGTTTTTTTTGAGATGCATTGTGAACAAGGTAAGCATTTTTTCAGATTATTCCCAGCATAATATGCCAAAGGGAATATAGTGTGATTGTTATTTCCTTAAAAAAATTATCAGTGAACTGAAACATTCCCTTTAGACCTATAGTATTTATTTCAATGTTCTGTCAATAAATGTAACAAGGTTAGTTTTGCATCAGATTAGTTGGAAGAATCATTTGAGGGAAGTTCTATTTGGTAAGCTCGATTGCAAAAAAGCAATCAATAAGAAAAAATTCCCTTGTTGTTTTCAAAAGAAACATGGAGCTCTGAGGAGTTGTCCCAGAACAAGTATTTATGTCTCTGCCTCAGAATCCTTTTGCTGGCACCAGAAGGACGATTTGCTAGCCTTTCTTCTGTCTTGCTTCCACATGCCAAAGGAGGGGAAATGAAAGCCCGCGGGAAGCCTGAGACCATGTTTGAAGTACCAGCAGAGCATTCTGAATACTGCGGTTCTGTTCCTTGTTAGTAGGAACTCCCTGTTGACTTCTGTGCGTTAACCAAACCATAATCCCCCTGCGTTTCAGAACCTCTTGTGTAAAATCGTGACAATAGCACTTCTCGATTTCAGTGCTCCTCCCGAAGACAGTTTTATAAAAGTAATGAAAACTCATAATGCAGTTTCACCATTTGTGTGTAACGTTGGAGAAGAGAGCCAGACTTGCTTGTCCTGCCAGAGTCATCTTTCTGTGAGATTACCGCCTCCCACTGAATAGGCCAGAGGCGACGTTCTCACTGAGTCCTGTGCTGCAAGCTCACCTCTGCTGGTACCAAGGATGAGGGAGCATGGAGGTATGAGAGCACAATATATATCTGAAAGCACTCTCATGACTCCTGGGCAGCTGCATTGTCCGTTTGGCCCAGAAATGGTGAGATTCGTCATCAGCTGGCATACAAAACTGGAGAACAAACACAAAATATTTAAAAATGTAAATAAGAAACAAAACTGTGAGGATTCTACATCTGATCATCATATTGTAACACACTCTAATCCTACATCCCATGTTTCTTATTAAGTACATTTTCAGCTGAAAATAGTTTGGGGGACAAAGAAAGATCCATGTAACATCATTTCCCATATAAGGATAATCTCTCAATTATTGTCACTGATTTCAGTGTATTCTGCAATATCTGCTGTAAATTATCGTTATAGGTATACCTACAAGCTGTATGTTTCCAACCTGTCTGCGTTACATTTTACACTCCAGCTTTTGATAGGAGTCCACCGTCTGTACAGTTTGTTTTTTACAGCACTCTGAGGCATATGGGGAAGGTACCTGGCTTCTTGCAGGTGGCAGCAGTGTCATTAAAGCCCCATAAAAGTGTGGGAAAAAACCTTATAAATTATGAAATCTTTTGTTAATGAGGTTGAGACTAACCTACTGTGCACAATGGTGGTGGCTAAAAGGAAACCATTTCTGCAATAGAATAATGATGGTCTGTGAAACAAAAAGAGGGGAAAAAAAACCCAAATGACTACCACTGAGCTTAACATTTAATTAACTGGTGTCAGAGTTCTTAAATCTCCTGACTTGACATCAGTGCATTTCTGCGTATTTCAGCCTTCTTCCCAGTCATACCAGATGCTTGCTTTAAGCTGATTTCTTGTTTTCAACTGCAAAATCACGGCACGTGCACTTAGATGTGGGATGCTGCAGTATTAAAGCATTTACAAAGTAGCTGTACTAGTACTGAAGTGGTCACCAGCCTGTTAATCTGTGTGCAGTAGAGAGCAAACTAAATTCAGTTGGTATCATCTTTATGCATTTAAGTAGCATGATTAGCCTAATTGACTTGAAGTTTTGCCCAAGCATTGCATTATTTGTAGGTGCATACACTCTGATTCCTGGTGCGACTGTGCAAACTGTGTGTGTGTGTGTGTGTAGTGTGTACAAGAGGATGAGCTGAAACTGCACTCTGCATATTAACTGATGATGCCACAGCAAATAAGGTTTGAGTTACAAAAGCCCTTACCAGATCATTTGGGAGCCAGTTCTCATCAGTTTAATTCTTTCAGACTTTTTTTTTAATCTTCCAAAGGAAATCTTTATAACTTCGTAAGGCAGAAAAAAAAACCCAATGAAAATAGAAGTTGTGTTACCATAGTCAAAATAAAGCACTTGAAAGCAATTTCTTTGAGGTGGCATTGTGCATCAGGCATGAGGGAAACATGAATAGAGTCCCCTTCCTTCATTCAGCTAGATCAACGCAATGCATTGACAAGGGCCCACTCTTGTGGGAGCAGTTGGCCAAAATTGCTTTTATAATATATTCTGGAACAGTGAGTAGGGAGGTACTAGAAGCAGCCCAATGGGGCCAGAGAACAATATAAAGGATGAATGAAAAATAATTTTCTGGGATTATATACGATCACGGAAGTGGAGCTGAAAAAAAAGAGGGTAGAGCTGGTAAAGAAAAAGCTAATAAAGATAAAAACAGTGCTCGAAAATACCAGTTTTCCCTTCAGAATATAGTCAAAGGTTTTGGGGCGAATCCTCTTAATATAGCTGTGTTAACATTGGTGGAGAGTCTCAGGTGTTTTTTGCTTGAGAGTTGTTGGATGTAAACCACTATTTTATTGCTTAAAATGCCAGACAACTTGAGAACTGCACAAATTATCAATAGCTTTTGTGACTGTTTTTTTTTTTCAGATTGCTACTGGTATTTAGAAAGAAGAGAGAAAAGGAGGAGAAAAGACACTGGGATCCAAAAATACATGGGTTTGATCACTGCAGAACTTTGGTCTAAATGTTTCTCCTAATCTCTCCATAGTCATGAGGCATCACAGTTGCCTGTGGAGTTTTTTGAAATACAGTTTTTCACCTTTTGGTTACTCTTCCAGGAGAGCACTGTCATAGGACGGGGAACAGAGGACATGCACTACCTTTTGGTTACGGAGGTTGTGAATCTGCCTACATTTCTTACATTTTTGTAACCTTTAAAACCTAGTTTGGAAGTTTATTGAGATGAGACAAGCAGGTGAGGCTCTCCCAGCATCAGCTAGGACGTCATCTGATGAAGTCTCGCATGATAAAGGCTACGTAGTACTCTTCAAAGCGGTGATGGTGGGAGACGGCAGGTGGTTCCCCAGCAATAATTCTCCAAATTGTCTGTTAACAACAAAGCCAGCAGGAAAATTGAAGCGTGTGACATAGCTATACAGAAGAGGACCTGCATCGTGTCACTGGTGGGTGAGATTCATCCTGCAGCACAGCCGTGCTTGTAGACATTTCATTAGCTGTTATATTGCATGAACCAGTGGGAGTCTGGAATGCAGCTGGGCTGTGGGGAGGAACAGACTGCCAAGACAATCGCCAGGGCCGTGGAAAGTGCTGGGAGTGCCATAATGCGGGCGACTGGGTTCCAGGCGTGGTGGTTATGTTTAGTTCAACTTCTCCTCTAAGCCCTGAACTCATTAGTCATTCCATGCGGAGACAGCAATAAAAGAAGCGCAAAGTCTTGCACCTGGGATGAAACAACCGAAGAGCCCAGCCAGTACAGGCTAAGGTCTGTGTAGCTGGAGAGCAGCCTTGCTGGAAGGGACCTGGCTGTCTTGGTGCACAACAAACTGAACGTGAGTCAGCAGTGCGCCGCTGCAGCAACGAAGGCAAATCAGATCCTGGGCTGCATCCTCAGGGGCATTACCAGCAGACATAGAGATGTGATGGTCCCACTCTGCTCAGCACTCATCAGGCTGCACCCTGGAGTATTGTGTCCAGTTCTGGTGCCCACAATTCAGAAAAAGACACAGACAGACTGGAGAGCATCCACGGAGAGTTCACAAAGATGATCAAAGGGCTGCAGAACGTGCCCTGTGAGGAAAGATTGAAAGAGTTAGGCCTTTTCAACCTGTAGAAGAGAAGGCTCGGGAGGATCTCATCACAGTATTCCAGTACTTAAATGGCAGCTACAGAGAGGACAGAGGCTCTCTCTTCGCAAGGAGCCACATGGGGAGGACAAGGGGGCAACAGGTACAAATTGCGCTCAGAGAGGTTTCATCTTGATATAAGAAAGAAACTTTTTACAATGAGAACAATTAATCACTGGAACAACCTCCCCAGGGATATGGGCGAGTCCTCGTTATCGGAGGTTTTCAAGGTGCAATTGGACAGGTTGCTAGATAATCTCATCTGGCCTTCCTTTCCCGTGGAAGGTTGGACCAGATGATCTTTCAAAGCCTCTTCCAACTTGAGCTGTTCTACAATTCTATGATTTTCTCAACAATTAGTCTTCTGTGTTAGTAGGTATCTTCTAGATGCTGTCATCCAGATACTGCTGTCTTTTGTCAGTGGCCGCTTGCCAAGTGAGATGATGTACAGAATAGCCTGGTAAAAGCAAGCCAACACTTAGCCTTTCTTTTCAGTTTGCCATTTAGAGCAGAAAAAGATCTTTACAATACATAACATACAAGCTAATGATAGGCAAATTGTCTTTTCTAATCTGATCTGATAGTTGAATTGGTTTTCCAAAAATGGCGATAACTCTTTTTGAAATTTCTTCTCCACTAACCTAAGAATATGATTCACAGTGGCAGAAAAAACAGAAACAATTTTCATAAGGTCGTGATCTTGTGGCCTGCAGAGAACTAAGAGGTCACAGCCCACACAAACTGACTTGACTAGACAATTCAGGGAGACAGTGTAGAGAAATCACAGGGGAAAACTCTCCATTTTAGGTTAACCTTTGTGTGTTGACAAAGACCACCAATGAAACAGTGTGATAGTGAATATTTGACATTGTTCTCCATTATTCCTCTATAGGCAGTTAAAATTTTGAAATTATATAATTAAACCCTTTTTATCATTGCTGAGTTTTATTTTCTATGTATGCACTATCAGTTACACATTCAGGAAGGGAGTGAAAATAGAGCTTAAAACAGTAGAAACAAAACTCTCTTAAAAGCACGGATTGGCCTTTCGCTTGTTAGCATTTTCCAGCATGTTAGAGATTGCAATCATGATATTTCTAGGCCGCTTGTGAGTCAAGTCAGAGGATCTTCCTTTATGCCTCCAAGTGCAGTGTGAATGATGAGGTGACATCATCTTTGAATATTCTACTAGTATGTTAATTAAATTGTAACTTTGGTTTAACTGAATACTTAAACTTGTAATTTTCCTAGAAGCTCGTATTCCAACAACTGCAGATATATTTAGCAGAAATGTGTTAACTCTGTATTTGCCAATTCCATTAAAGATAACAAGAAACAAATCTATGCAGATGTCCTACGCTACAGTGGATAAGTGATTTTCCACTGTAACAAAAGGTAAAAGCCTATTCATTGAAGTGCAGCCAGAAATTATTTCTAATTGGTATGAAAGAAACCTTAAATCTGTATACTGCTTTTAACATTTTGGGCTTAAATTACAGTTAATAGTTCCCATAAAAGAGGCAATAGGAGAAATACTAAAATTCAGAATCCTTGAACACTAAATGCTGTCTAGATTTCCAGTCATAGCATCATCTCTAATGGTTTTACTGTCAAAAATAAAACAACCAGAAAGTTGTTTATACCAACACGAGATGACAAAGTGTTTGCTAAATATCCCTAGCGCTCCTCAGTGGAGTGCTCTCCAGGTTTTTGTGTGAAGTGGTGGGCTTAATTTCAACATAGGCAGGTATGAGCCTGCAGCAGTGTAGGGCATCTGCCTGTCCCCACTGCAGGATGCTCCCCGTTGCTTGCTGGAAAGGTGGTTTTGGTGCTGCTCAGTCTGAGGGTACGCATGCGAGGGGCATTGTCAGTTAGGCTGCTAGCAGGTGTATTGTACCACGTGTGAGAAAGGCTCTTGGCTCTGCCCCATTGCGTTCTGTCTATTCAGTCTGATTGGGCTTCCTCTTTCATAAATGTTTCATGTACTGCTTGTATGTTTTGCCAAAAGCAGGGAAGTTTTAATGTTAAATAAGCATTCATTCATCCGTCAGAAAGGGATGAATATGCAGAGTCATATTCTTCAAATTCCTTTCTCCTAATCTTTTTTGCATGAAACATGGTAATAGGAGCATCATTGCTCATTGCCCCAGGCAGCCAGTCATGCTAGTTTCTTGAATTAATACTTGATTGTTGCGTAGAAAAAGTGTATAGGCTTAGGATTCAAGTAACAGCATGATTATCTCTTTGAGATAGTTGGACCTACCACTACCATTAACTAATCGTCTCCTCTACCATCGTTGTAAAGAGAAGGGTCAGATGATAGCTGGATTCATAAATGCTAAAAGACTGGTTGTGTTTGAAGATGTGGACAGAGGCAGACATCTAAGTCTTGGCTCACCGATCTGAGTTGGAGTCAAGTTGTGTTTCTCCTTCAAGACTAAGCATGTTTTTCGGAAAAGGGGTATAACATTTGTGTGAGCTTTCCCAATGTCTTGAGCCATGTGCTCGGCTTACTAACTTTGTGAAGGTTGCATGTCTGCCTGCCCTGTGTATGAGAAGACCTGCCACACGTGCCTTCGTGGCAAGCCCAGCACGGCTCAGACCGTGTGCCCTGTTCCTTTTAGTCAGGGCCACGCAGTCAGGCAAGGGGAGGTTTGGTCAGGGAAGCAAACGCGCCCAAGCCTGTGCAGGCTGGGAGCTGCAACGGTGTGGCACCAGAGCGGGCTGGCAGTGCCATGATGTAGGGACAGAAGGCCAGCAATGCTGCTCTGAGGGACCGATGTCTGAAGCTTAGCTTTTGCATTCACAGTTAGACAGATACACAAGTGTGACCCCTGGAAGCTCGCTGTTCTTACAAAGGTTACTGCAGCCTCAGACACCTGGTATAATCTAACTTTACACTGCAGAAATGTAAAAACTACCCTCCACCCATCCCCATGGCTCAGTGCCGCTCGTGGCGGTGGTGGAATGTGTGCCTTAACAGCTCAAAGAGTGTTGGCAGTGGTGGGTCTCAAAAGGTTCCCTGTTCCTGGAGCGTTATGAGGGTTCCAAAGATATCTGCAGAGTGTGTTTCATTGCTCTATTTTTAGGTTGTTGAAGCTAACAGAGCCATTATGCGTGAAACATAAACTGGCAACAAAGTACCACGTGCCTTGGGCAATGAGCAGGTCTTGGTTTTCTTCGTATCATTCATCTCTGGAGTGTCTGTCAGTGGTGCATGACACGTAGTCTCATCCGTAGATACCAACTTCTTAGGACAGAATAAATTAGCAAGAGCAGAACATCCCCCTCCCCCACAAAGCATGGCCGCTTTGGCTCGTCTGTGAGCGTGCAGCACAGTGCTTGGCTTGGCCTGGGTCTGAGGTGCTGCTCTCAGACGGACCCAGTATTGTTCTTCCATGTTTGCCTCTTCGTCTTCTGTTTTTACAGTTGAATGTTAATGAGCAGCAATGCCTGGGCTTATCAGCACTTTAATTTCGGGTGAGGTACTCAGGGTTACTGTTGTTGCTCCCTTGTGGTTTTAGCTGTACTGTCAGGTTTCTCTCTAGATCATTAAATTCTCATTTTCATTAATGCTTTATTTAAGCACAACCTACTCTTAAGAACTTAAAGATCTATCCGGTTACCCTAATTCAAAGGATGAATGGCTAGGAGAGGGTAGTAAAATACAGCATCAGTTATACTTTAGCAAATCCATGGGTTGTGTTAATTACCAAATCAGAGAGTTTTCACAGCACTTGGCTCCAACTCATCACTTCACAAATGTGAACAGGACTGTCAGGACAGGCTCTTTGCGTATATTTCATAAATTCTGTTTCACAGAGGCATCAGCTGAAGATATCAAGTTGGGCAACGAGATACAGAAAAAGAATGAAACACTGCTGGAAATACAATGAAACTTAGAAATTTCTATTCACTCACAAGCTATACAGATATCTGCATGCTTAAAAGCTTTGAGACCTACGGTGATCAAAATGTACTTTCCTGTGCAGCTTGCTAAACATTTTTGTAGGGGTTTTGCACATGCTCTGGTTTTCTGTGGTTGCCTCTGCTTTCCATTCAGTATCATCGAGTCACTGTGAAATAGATTGAAGGAAGATGAACGTTTCATCAAAAATTAACAAACAATTTTGCATATAGGATTTCTGTACACAAGTACGTATTGAGGCTTTGGCTAGTGGTTTTCTGTCTTACTATTAAAAATGGTTTGCTTTGGTAAGGGACGCCCTCAGGTGACACCAGCACTGATCGTTTCTGCAAAACCAAAATACCTGCATGTGAAACTTACTTTCTGTGTGGAGTGTCAGGCAGGATAGAAGGCACAACTGGAATCCCCAAGGAAGAAGACACTGAAGTAAATCCGTGTCTGTTTTATAAGGCTTCCCTTTAGCGTCGGTGTTCTGACGGGCTGAATCTAAGTGATCTGTGTCTCACTGGCCCTTCAGCTACAGTGTCTGTGCTTGTGGCCACGCAGTTCAGTACTGCTCTGCAGAGCGCAGTTCTCCAGCAGGATTTTCAGAACGCAGGAGCCCGTTTGTTTGCTGTTCAGAACAGCGATGCACACAACTTGCCCACCTTCCTCTGGTGGCCACGGCTGCCTGACGAGCTGTGGGTTGCACTCAGCTGGTGCAGTTGATACACAAAATGCTTAGCTCTAGATGTTCCCCACAGTATCTGTAGCTGGAGGTTATATATGCACATCCACTACACATACACAGTAGTAACATTTTAAAGGGCTATAAACCATTAGACATTAAAGAGAAAACAGAGGAGAAAACAGAGAAGAAAACAGAAAAAATAAGTATGCCACTAGAAGAATCAACATGTGGTACCCCATCCTGAATGCCGTATTTAGTCTCAAAGAGAGTATGAAGAAAACCAGAAAAGATTCAGAGAGATCTGTCATGGATGATTCGAGACACAGACTGCCTTTGTACAGGACAGTGACACAGTAAGAATTACTTGCTTGTGAGAGACAGGAGAGGCAATGCTGGAGACTCTCAAAACTCATGCGTGATCTTGTGACTAGTGAAATGTTATTCGCTCTTTCTTGGGATATTAGAACTGGAGGCAACTAATTACATTTTCATCCATAAGTTTTTGTGGTTTTTTTTTCAATTAATAGTGAATTAATTGGATATCAGAGATAGCAGAAGTGTGAATAGGATCAAAAAGGGATTAAAACAGACTCATGAAGTATAGGTCCTTTCGCAGGTGTTGGCATGTTCCCTATGCTGCCTCTGACTCTGAAAGTCCCTTAAAATACTGATGGTCGAAAGTTAAGACAGGATGCCGTGGGGGGGACTGTGCCACAAATGCCTTGTCTGCAGCGGGTACCCGTGGGGAGCAGCTCTCCGAGACAGGACACGGCAGGGTGGGACACAGGGCTGCCATTCTCATTTTCTTACACGTTTGAGAGCCTTTCCTCTGTTCGTCCTGGAGCTGTGTGTATGTAGACAGAAACAAAAGGATTCTTTACGACAAATTTTCTGTTTTGGAGAAGATTTTCAGCTGACTCTTTCCAGCATTTGTCTGTAACCTCTCTAGTCGTATTTATCTGTAGTTTTGTGTTAATTACTCCTTTAGATAGCAAGGGGAATACCAAATTGAGAGATACCCATAAGCATTAGCAAATGAAGGTCAGCTGCCCAGGTTTCAGAGTAACCTGTGGAAAACCGGCTGCGTTCCATACCCTTGTGTAGTGATAGCAACTTGCCGAGTTTGCCGAGATTTTTGTCAAGTGAGTTTTTATCAGTGCGTCTTCCCAAAGAACATGTGCCCGGTCATGAAACTGCTGGAGCTGCCCCTGTGCCTCTCCTGGGACGTGCAGCTCTCCCAGCGCTCCCTCCCCTGCACTGCCATTTCCCCGGTGTTTCTCCGGCTCCCCCTCCGCCGTGTTTTCTCCAGTGGCTCAGCCGTGCTGGGGCACAAGCCCCTTGCTGCCACGGCCGTGGGCAGCTGGGTTTGGGTGAGACTGCCTCCCTCGCATTACGCTGCTGGAGGGAAGGATAAAAGCTGCTGCCCATGAGTCTCTGGCAGAGCACCAGTAGGCGTATTTTGTTCCTAAGGATTTACATAAAGCTGGTGTTTGCAGTGTTCTGTCAGCCCAGCAAAATTGCCCATGGACTTTGCNTTATCTTGCTGTAAAGCAAATGATCCATTGCGTCGCACAGCGAGCTTGTAAGAAACCAATGGTAATCTATTTGCTGTGAGGTTTTCCTCTTTAGCCTAAAAACTCTTTATATTAAGAAGTAATTCTAAGTGGAAGACTTTGTATTTAATAATAGTATGATTCTTGAGTTCTTTGTCTCATAAGCGTGAGCTAATGTGTACATGCAATGTGAGCCCGCTCTGCTGTTCGTACTCATAGTTTTAAGCAAATGCATCTTTTATTCGCATAGGTCAGTAATAAAGGGTGGCCACCGCATGAAAGCTAATCTCAGAACTCCAGTAAGAAGAAAACGCCCCATAATTCCCAAGCTGTATTTTTGCGGTTTTAAAAGAATGCTGCTGAATCTGCACTTGGAACAGAGTAGCTGACTCTTATTTATAGCTCTGCTCCGTCTGGTTCATTTCCTCTCACTTCCCTACAGAATGATATGAATGAAAATGACACTATTGACTACGTGGGTAACAATAAAAGAGCTTAGAGAAATAAGATGTTTATAGTTTCAAGACTAAGGGAATCAAAAGCCTAAGAGTTATGGTCTTAGAGAATTGGAGATGGATCAGGCTGTGCTAGTTGAAGTGGTCCCGCTGGTGGATCTTCTGGGTTTTGGGGTTGGTTTTTTGTTTTAAGCACAACTTCACAAACAAATTCGTATAAATGATGTGAACATTGAGGAAGACTTATGCGGGTGTGGAAACCCCATGTCATAACTCTAATTCTTGGTTTCATTTGCAGCCAAATTACGAGACACAATTTCTACAGCGTACACTTTTAAAAATTAATATTATTTTTAAGCAGTCTTAATTTTTCCGGTTGTTCAGTGTTTTCCAAATGAGCAAATAAACCACAAAGCACTCAAAAATAAATCAGCACAATGCTAGCAAAAGTCACTAGCCTTCCTACATCTGAAGAGGGGATGCATTGCAGACAGCCAGAAATACAAAAGCAGAAAAGTGAAAACTTACGAGTATTTCCCAAAAGCACTGCTGTAGAGTGTTGTATCATGGAAAGCGCTATAACTTGCAAACTAAATCAGGCAAATTTTTGTTTCTTTTCATTCCCTCGGAAGCCAGATTATGCTAAATTTTGTCTATAAACAAAGAAAAGATGGTGCCTTCCTCAACAAGCTTACTCTGCATTTAAATATGAGCAATCAAGGCAGCAACGAAGCTGGTGTGAAGGTGTGCTGGAGACGAGCCAGCGTGTCATCTGGAAGAGCTCTCTGCAGGCAAAGCGTGGTGGAAAGGCTGCGGAGCTCCTGGCACCACGGACGGTGGGCACTGCCTCACCGGAGCATGTGCGACTGGCCACAGCGGGAGTTGCTCATGTACGGCACTCCCACCTTCGGCGTTATTCGTCTTGTTCCACAGTCATGTCTTATGGCTCTACACCAAGAAACTGGCATTGATTTCAGAGAGAGTCCCACACTCAGGAGGGTCGTCAGGTTAGCAGCCCGAATACAGCATTTCGACTTTCAAAGCACTTACTCTTTTAAGGGGAATTCTCTTTGTACAAATGGATGTTTTCTGGCCTAGACACCACTGACGAATGGTGACAGATAGAAAGACTTATATTAGAAGTAAGCAAACACTGTGACATCTTCAGGGTAATTTGAAATGAAAATATTCAGACCGTTTGTAATAACTTACAGGTAAAAGTGTATCATGAGCAAGATTACATTCAGTATTAATCACACAGAGTAAGTACATATAGCTATCTTACTGCTCCTGCCCTGGCATTTAATGACATTTTGATGTACATAACGTATGAACAACAGATGTGTAAAAGAAAATCATCAATATATAGAAGAGGAATTATCACAGTGATGTGTATGTGGCAAATAAAGGGAACTTGAATTCTCAGAGAACACAACTATGCAGGTAAAATACTGTCAAATAGCATGAAAATTTCAGCTTCATTGCTTATAATAAAGAAAAGTTTTACAGATGCTAGGGAGTCCTATCAGACAGGCTTAATTTCTGGCAGTGCCTGTGGGACAAGGATAAAGAGAAACGAAAGCTGTGAGGTATGAGAATACTTTTCTCAGTGCTTGTCTGTGCGACACCTCGGCCTTACAGCTTTAAGTCATCCATGCCATATTTAGTGAAATGTAATGTAAGTGGCTTAAATTTAGCTGAATGCTTCACTACTTTATGCTGGTGTGAAGTTAATGAAACTAAAAATGAACGTAGAAATGCGAATCAGTAACCCAGGCTGACGCAGTGCCTTGGCATGGGGTGCCAAGCGCAGCTCTGAAACCCGTGCCGCTGCGCAAGGCCAGTCCCAGGAGCTCAGCGTCCACCCTGACTGAAGCCCTGGCCTCGTGGACCTTGATTACACCCAGCGGTGTATCCTTCTTCGTGATGAGAGAAAAAAAAATCAGAAGTCTGTCTCCTCCAGATGCTGTTACGGCTGTGAAGGTGGGGGGAAGGCTAGGTTTATACATATTTTTCTTCTCTGTGCAAGAAGACTTTGTGTTTCCATTCAGCAGTTCATAATGAAGATTTGCATTCTTTAAGATGCCTTACAGATCGTTTCTTTACTGTTAACTAATAATTGGGTTTACTTTAAAGTTGATAGCTGGCACGTGGTTGGTCCCTGCTGAGGAATAGCCACTTTGCTAAACACAAACCAATTAAATGAGCAATGAGTTATCAGACAATAGGAGGTGTTCTGGTCTTTACATGTATATGCATAAAAAATGTAGTGCAGCAATATTAGATGTCATGTTGCTAAAATAAATTGTTGTCTGTAAGGGACTGTACACTCACATAAACTTGGTGTTGCATTTATTCCAGTCTGAAGGCATTTACTTTTTTGTTTTCACTTTGCTCTTTTAAGAAACAAGAATTAAATGAAATTTACATTGCTGTGTAAATTTCTTGTATTTCAGAGTATGTGTTTGTCAGAGGAGGATTTTGACTGTTGTCGTACTTTGCTGGAACACTAACTGAAAGTTTCATTATGTAAGTTGAGAGACAAAAAAGATCTATTAAGTAGTTTAGTTTGTTCCCCGGGACCAGTTCAGGATCATTCTTCACGGTATTGTTCTGTGTAGAGCTTTGTCCAGTTTCGTTTTTCTGCGTCCCTTGGGTTAGAGCTCCTGCCTTGTATCATCATATCATGACACTGAAAAGTTAACCAGGTGAAGCTCATCTGATTCTTGCTCTTGCGCAGCAGATCTGAGCACAAGTGGACGTGTACATACGGTTTTGTAGCAGCAATAAATGAGGCTGGGATGCCAGCATTCAGACTGACTTGAGTTGCAAGGTTATGGATCTTGATTACAACCAGCAGGGAATCTTTCAGTGATGAAAGAAAAAAATATTCAACAGCCTGTCTCTCCACTGGGTCTGTTGAGCACACTTCCCTGATTTCGAATTAGAAGTGTGCAAGTTCTGGGAGTCGGGGTCCTTGTAAAGATGCCGGAGTCTCAGAGAAGTAAAAAGGGAAAAGTAGTACTAACAGTATCGTGACTCCAGCCTTGCTTTCTCTGACGGCTTTTCCTTCCCCTTGCTCTGTGTCCTGTCTGAATTGGCACTGGTGTTACTCTACTAGTAAGGTCATGACCACTACGCAAGGTCTAGCCTGTCTCTGTGCTGACGCTGGATTACTGTCATAGTTTTATTCTTGTCAGAGTATCAAAGTTTCAGAGAACAGGAGTGATACATCACGGGCTGTATCCATCATGTCTTTAAAGAAGGCAGTTTGTAGGTGAGTAGACAGAAGCCATGCTAATGTTTCTGTAACGTCACAGTTAGAAGTGAGGTCTGTAACGCAGCCTCTTAGAAGTGGCTAATTTAAGAAAGTGGAAGGTTTCTGTGGAAACGTTGGAACCTCTTTGGTATTTTTGTGAATGACCACAGGACCATCGTTGGGGATTATGTTATATTATTATACTTATATATTTATAGGGCCTGTGTACCTGTGCTAGAAATCGAATGGATTATTCTTACTGGAGTAGTATATGGCTGAATGTGTTGTGAAGTTATTTTATCATGTGTAGTAATTACAGTGTGAATACAATTACAAGTTATGCACATGTTATTCCAGTTTTAAGTGCAATTATTTAATACCTGAAATTGTGGTTGCGGTAAAAAAAAAAAAAAAAAAACAACCAACAAAAATCCCCAAACCACCACCAAAACTTAGCTGTATATTCACCCACAGAAGAGCTCGGTTGCTGATTCCTGTTTCCTATGTTCTTTCTTTAGCTCCATGAGTAGTACAAATGTCCCAGTCCATAACACTCTTAATTACAAAGGTCAGAAATTAGCAGTTGATTTGAGCCACTGGTTTGCTAGGAATGGTCACCTGCATTAGAGTATACACAGCAAGCATCAACCTCAACATTCAACAAGAAGTAGATATGGCCATGTTTTGGTAGTAATGGAGCTTTTTTCTTTGAAAATAGCAGTGTGTCCACATAAACTAAATACAGCAGAACAGCTGGATGATGGAGGATTCTAGATGCCTAGTTTAAATTCTAGTTCACTAATATCTCCTCACAGCCAACCAAACAGTCCTGTAGCTGTTTTGTTCCATATCTTTGCTATGTGGCCTGGAGACCCAACACATGCTTCAGAAAGGAGAAAATTTTTTTAGTGCAGAGGAGCAGGAGAGATTCTACTTGGATGACAGTGGTCTCTTCTCACAAGTTAGAACTGATGGGACAAGAGGAAATGGCATCAAGTCGTGCCAGGAGAGGTTTAGGTTAGATATTAGGAAAAACTTCTGCACTGAAAGGGTTATCAAAGACTGGAACAGGCTGCCCAGGAAGTGGTTGAATCGCCATCCTTGGATGTATTTAAAAGCCATCTAGATACGGTGCTCAGGGACATGGTTTAGAAGTGGGCCTAGAAGAGTTAGATAATGGTTGGACCTGATGATCTTAAAGGTCTTTTCCAGCCATAACGATTCTATGATTGTCCCAAGAGCAGATGTAGATGTGACATCCAGGTGATAGCACAGGAGTAAACACAGTGTTTGAATGCGTACTAGCCGGAGTTCAGGAAAGGTAGTGAACTGTCTCCCCAGCAGAAGGGAAATGGAAGCAAATTTACCAACAAGACTATACCACTTTTTTGTAAGTGTAGAAAACCCCTCTAACCCCCAAAACAGTCTGTTTAGAAAACTCCTGAATGGTAAATTGGTTTTTAGGTGCTTCTGAACAAAGATGTCGCTGGCAAAATTCCTCATCCTAAGAAGTGTACAGGCTGTGGCAAAATGCACACCACAGTGAAAAATCTTGCAACAGTATGATATAGACCACTTCAAGTAGACAATCTATATTGCATGGGACAATGAGCCATCAGGAGCACGTTGAATAGTCTGGCATAATGGTCTCTTACTGGTTTCCTGTGTCAGTGTATTTCCTACTTAATCTGCAGTCTCTGAAATGGGGAACTCCATTCAGCACACCTGTAGTGGTGGAGATGTCAGCACTAGATGATAGTTCCTTGTCATGTGGGAAAAAGTTCTTCTATGTATAACAGAAAGAAATAAAGGACACATGAGCAAATGCATGCTGTACAACAGATTGTTTGACTTTTACATGTGGTCTTTAATTGTTTATTTGCAGATACTTTGAGGATAGAGGACTTTGGAGAACACAGATTCTAGGGCTGACACTGGGTGGTCCTGTGGATTCAGGTGTATATGGGACTTGCCTGACCATCTCCTTATGTCTGTCTTCTGCCATTCCTCTGGACATCTGTTTTGTTCTCATCCCTCCAGTTGCCTGTACCTAAACCCTGTGCCCCCCCCCTGTTTTGCAGCTGATTTGCTCTGTGCTGATCCTTCTCACCTGTCTGTTTTCAGGCAGCACCCTGCACGCGTTTCCTCTGCGGTGATGAGCAGAACAGGATGCTTCCTGTGCATTGCAAAGCTCTGTAGCCTGCTCAACTGCTCTTCACACATCTCTCAAGGGCTAAGTAAGAAGAACAAGAGGTAACAACTTCAATGAACTGTCTCATCTGTATATTTTAGTTTGATCTAAAAAGAGAGTGGAAGTCTGTTGCCTGATGCTGTTGCTTAATAAAGTGAGTTGATGGATGCTTGGGACAATCTGTGCTGCACCCAGAGCTGGGTACCAAGAATATTTTCAGCTCCTTTGGAAAGTTACTAAAAGGAACTTGGCTACTGATCACAGTTCTGGGGCAAAGCGATGCTGACACAAACTAGCAAAAGTTAATCCCGCACTTTGCCTCTCCTGACTTTGGGTCTTCCCCGCCTGTCTAAGCACCCGTCAGAACAGCATCCAGCACGCTGCCTGAGTTGAGCCCTGCCTCTAAGGACGGGGCTGGAGCACATTTACACTAGGAAACCTAAAGAGAATGGGCACTGCCAGGGGCACACTGCTTTGTTGTTATTTTCCCTCACCCGATCTGCTTTTGATGGGGAGAGCAGAGGAAGGTGATTTCTTAGTGTTCACCTGCAACACTCGAGAAAAATCTTCTGTGCTCCCAGCTCCTGCATGACATGCCGGGAATGCTGGAAGCAGGCTTGAGAGAAGGACAGCTGACCTTGGGCAGGCAAACAAAATACACATTTTTCTAGCTCTGCTCCCCATATCAAAATATTCCCCGTTTCATCTAACATCCCTGCTGGAGAGTTGGCAGACACGCTTCTCAGATGGGAAGACTGTGGTACTCGAATATGTTCAGGATGCCCTGGGCCAGTAAGAGGCATTTTGTCAGAAGGTTTGCTGGGGATTACTATGAGGGAGTGGGTTTCATGTGCACGGCTCCCAAACCCACCACCAGTTATATCTTAGAACCTGCCAAGGTGCAGCAGCAAAGAGGAGCTGATCATGAGCCTCACTGTACAGCACTACGAATGCCGTGGATTGCAAGAACACTTTTCCCACTGCAGACAAATGTAAGCAAGGACAGAATCAGACCTTCTGTAAGAGTGAATGTCAGGTTTTCACCAGATGTTCTGCCCAATTTGCAGCTAGTTACCTCATTATTTTCCTTTCCACTCATGCAAATAATGGTACGTAGTATTGCTAGGACGTCATTCTCTTGTTTAGGGTATGATATAAAATAATATTTTAAGAATTTTATAGTGTATGCCCTTCTTATTTTGAACCATCATCATGTTGGTTTGCAGCTAAATGATGCACCACACCCAGTAAGGTAGATATTTCGGCTGATACACACTTCATTTTTCAGGAACAGGATGGATGGGAAGTTCTCATATTCAGAGATCTCAGAGTTCTCTGTAGGTAATACATTAAAAAAAGAAGCACTAAAGGCTAGGAAATGTGTGATTCACTGCTTCACTGAGAAAGATGGAATTTTATTTTTTTCCCCTTGTGGTTCTTACCAGCCCGTTTGTGAGAGTGCACAAGTTTGTGTGTGTGTCTGTCTCTGTGCACACATGTGTGCGCGCCATATTGCTGGTGCTCAGGTTGCTTTTTTATCCTATTTTATTTCTAAGTTTGGGAGGGAACCCTGAAATTCTGGGAGAGTGATGGAGTAGTCTGACTTTAGCATCGGTTCCTGTGACGTTATTTATGTGATGTGTTTCTCCCAGATTCCCTCGAAGCAGGAACTGTTCCCCATCACACACACACACACCCCCCAGTCCCATCTGGACTCCAGCCACTTCTCCCATTTTCTCTATGAACCTAAAAAGCTCAGCTGCTTTCTTTTGTTCTTCTGCCTGTGCTCAGCCAGTCCGTATAATAGCACCCTTTCTCTCAGACCTTCTAAACCTGGCTGGAATTGCTGTAATGAATGTATAAGTGACAAAAAGAAAAGCAGAGTGTAAAAGATGCTAATCAGCCTTTGTTCTTTTCAGACATGACATGCAGGACCTGAAGTATAGATTTTGTATGGAGAGAGATAGATTTTAATTAAGCATCTTAATAGAGAAATCCTTCTTGTTTTTTTCAGAATAAATTAAGGAAGTAACTTTGATGCAATATCATTTTCATCTAATCAGTAACATTCTGAAATTACCATGTTGTTTTCCATTAGAAATACCATCATCCAACAAATCAGATAAAATTATTTAACATAGCTATATTGCAGCCTCAGCTAACATCAGCCTGGGCATGTGTATACACAGAAGAGCAGATGGCGAGTGAATTGACAAATGTTTATAGGGAGAAAAGGGCAGACAGTATCAACAATTTTGTATACTCCTTTGAATAAGATGCTCATATCCGACTTAGATCCACTAATAATCAAATAAAGGCTTATCAGGGTTTTGCCGTCTGCATATAGAGAATACTGATTACTGACACCAATAAAAGGCAAATCTCATTAGCTTTTACTTGTATTCACAGATTATTAATATCTCCATTAAAACATTTGACTTTGTATTTGGCATGAATTCAGAGGTTTTTGTTTGGCAAACTGATACATTGACAGAGACATTCCCATTAGCTTTTATACCACACATTTGCCATTTTTTTAACATACAAAACAAAATGCATGAAGAGAAATCACCTTGCAAAGCTGGGACAATAATTATAAGTCTGGGAGAGTGGCTGCGTGACCGTGTCTCCGATAAATTTGTGTGGAGGTTATGACAGTTTTATACAACTGTAGTTTCCGTGGACAAATTTGCAAAGTTCATATTCATGACAGCCAGAGGCAGGCCACAGTCAGCCTTGCATGTCCAAGCACTCTTTATTGTTATTCATATTTATTTTCTGTTACCTTGTGGTGCCTTGAGGTGAAGTCAAGTGGGTGCCGTGTTTGCCCAAAGTGAGAGCTTGACAAAGTGAGCAAGGACTGGGAAGCTGAGACACCTGGAGACCGAGTGACTTACTCATCGGCACAGAGAGAATCTTTCTGCGAGTTGGAAACAAAACGCAGCTCATCTAAGTAGAATCTTTCTCTTGACCCACAGTAGACACTTCTCTTTGCAATGGAAGGAGTGTTGCCAAGAATAAGACATTCTCACTTGGGGTCTAGGGAGTGTTACCTCTTGATCCTACCATTCAGTTCTGTCACCAAGTCACATGAGGATCTGGCTTAATACAAAGTAAGGAAAAGAGAACTTATCACGTCCCATTTTTTCACCTACTGTAGAAGGTGAACTAAAGGTTTCGGGCATATGAATAGGCGTTACAAGAGCATGCAACTTTCCCTCTCAGAACAGGCTTTCAGGATCACCGCAGTGGTCATCTTGGTTCCTTTAGTTTGGGTAGATTTTCACTAGTTCAAGCAATAGGAAAATCTAAGACTGCTGGTATTTTTTTTATGTGACTTGAAGTCCTGTGTAATAGGCTCCATCAAAAACAAATAGTCGCTTTTATTTCCATCACAGCTGTAATGCAATTTCACGTGGTGTCCTCAGGATTATTACACACACTATAATTTCTCATACACAGCTGCCAGCAGTAACCTTTTGTGGCAGCAAAGAGAAAAAATCCCCAAAATACATATTTGTCTAACATATACTTGTAGACCTTAAACCCCGCCTAACCACATACAGCTGTGTTTCTCTGATCTCTGGTGTAGTGGAGGATTGTGCTTTTCGCTTGTAGGTAGAGCAGAAGCAGCTGGCCAGGCTTGTGCAAGTAGGATCCCAGAGGAAATTCGCAGTCCAGACTTAGTTCTGCTCACCTGGTGCACGCAAGGACTTGGCACCCTCTGCGGTCCTACATATGCGCGAGAACATAAAATATTTTGTGTTCTTATCGTTCACTTTTCCTTCTTTGATTCTGAACACGAATAATAGCTTAGCTTAATGAGAAGTCAGAGGGAAAAAACCCTAAAAAGATGGTACGAGTCAAGAACAGATGAGGACTGCAGGACTCATGAATTTTGAACACCCAGCAGTGTGTGTTTCACTTCCTGCTGCCTCTCCTACTGTCACAGACCAATTTATATTTTGCACCTCAACAGGAGATGCCCCACTGCCAGCAGAAACTTTTAATGATCCTCAGCCTCACATGCTGCTCCGGAAACAAGCTCTGAAAAATACGGAAGAGTTTGTGATGTATTATTCCTATAAATAAAAATGTATTTCTCACCAGGAATTCATATTCAGATACTCTTCCACATTTTAGCATCGTGGGTTTTCTTTTTTCTCTTCTGGATATGCATTACCCCTTGTTCATATCCTTTTAGTTTTTTCAGATATCTCTTTGTCTTGTGAACTCTGGTGAGCAGTAGTGTTGCCAGTGGGATTTTAGTTTATTGATTTGTGTGAAGTTTCCTTCTACTTATGAGGTTGTAATGAGTCCTTTCCAACCTGTAATTAATACAGTGTCTGAGCAGCAAGATGGAAATAATTGCAATGAGAAAGATTCAGGTAGCAAGCTAGTCACCTTAATGTCCACGGTTACACTCTGTGCGGTACTCCTGGCATTGCAGTAGTTTGTAGCTGCGGAAGCCTTTTTGGATGATCCAGATTTTAAAGTGCTGTCAGAGGACAGGCCCTAGAAGCATACAAAACCACATTTGCAATTTCTTGAGGTAAAAAAGCTGTTGTTCCCTGATGCTGCATCAATGTTAGTATTTTAGCTGGGATCAGCAGCAGGCTTTCAACTGAGATGTCCTAGCTGTCTACAGTTGCTGTGTCTTGGTATTCATCTTGAGGTGGTCTTGGTATGCACAACCCGGATTCCTTTCAGATAACGCCAAAATGGAAGGTGCACTCCAGGAGTGCTCATGAAGAGCTACAGCTGCAAATGGTATCTGGCCCATGGGGGATCACACTATAAGCCAGTCCAAAGTTTAAAAGAAACAGAGACAAAAAAAAACCCTCAACTGTGTATAATGATGCTGTCAGGTCCTCAGCAGCAGGTACTTTGTTCTACACGTCCGCTCCTGTTGCTACTAGATGTGCTACTACAATGCTCTAATGTAAGTAGTGCCCAAGACATGAGTTCAACTCAGGAATTTGCATGGTCTGCTGTACTAACTACACGTTTATTATGCATTTGAAACAATGTTCAACACAGCTGAAGGAAGACTGAGAGAAGGGTAGCCAAGGAGACATCCCCACAGATCTTGCCAGACCTAATAAATAAAATAATGAAGCTTAGTACCCAGGCATCCCTGGCTGCAGCACATCCTTTCCTAACTGCACTGGAGTGCCCCGCAATCCGTTTTGGTGTTGCAAGGTAAAATACAGCTAGCGTTTGTTCTGAAATGGGATTCTGCCAACCAGTGTACAAGGAAACTGCCTCCAATTGTCTCTCAGCTTCCTGGATGCATGGTTAGTGGCACGTAAGAGATTTTGTCTCTTCGTCTGAGAAGCAGACATTGGTCTTGCATATGAAGGTGGTACCTTGCCAGTGCTACGGTTGGCAGTGCAGCACAAGGCTTCAGCCCATTTCTAAGCGTGCTGCTTGCTTGAGGCAGAGTAAGGGGGTTTTGCAATTAAATCCTGCAGTCACTTGATGCTGAACGTGACCGTGGCTGTGGGACTGTATGGAGAAGACAGTATACTATTGGAACAGCAGAGATTCTAAAGAGATCATATGTTAGCTGCACACGTAATTGCATCAGTCAAATTATTAAATTATACTAATAATCGAGACTCCTTTGGATATAAGTTGATACCTACCTTGTTTCGTGAGGAAACTGCCCCTTGAGCAAGGAGCAACTTTAGCATCACAAATTGGTCTGTCCCTTTTTCTGGAACATCTGTGTTCAGCCACCTTGGAATCATGCAAAACCAGGTTAATTTAGCTTTGGAGTGCACCTCTAGATGTGGTTTAACCCCCAGCTCAAAGCAGGACCAACTCTGAAGTTTGACCGGGTTGCTTCAGGTTATACTGCAAGATGCCAGAGGAGCCTAACTGACCCATGATTTTGATGCAAAGGCTAGACTTAAAGTTGTGAGAAGATGAACTTCTGCAGCTCTATAGCCCAAAGTAGATAGTGCTCATCACAGATAACAATCTCCAAGACTTCCTCATGGTACGTTAGTGGGATTAGCTGTTTGCCAAGTTTTATGTAACAGGACGACTTCTAGCCGAGGTCAGATCAGCTACAGAGAGACTCTTGACAGAACTGAGTCTCAGTTCATTTCATGCTTTGGCTGATAAAGAGGTCGCCTGCACGGTGCTGTCGTGGTCTTGCTGAATTTCTGAAACTCATACACCTTCCTGAGCCTCTGTTCTCCTCACTTGCAGATTTAGTCCATTTTTATTCCTTCTGTCTTGGCTCTGGCACTCCCTAAAGCTGTTAGGGTTTTTTTTATGCTTCCCTTTTATGAATGCTGTGCTTAAGCAGTATATGGCTAGCAAGCACACAGCTTTTGCAGATCATAATGTTCTTTATTTTCTTGCTGTGATTCATTTAGAGGCACTTTAAGGAAACATTTTCTTGCAAGTTCCTTGTGAAAGGAGATTGCTTTGGGTAGTTTCTTTATATTCAGTTTATCTTGACTTTTACACGAGGTGCAAACGTACATTGATAATACATGGAAATAGTCAAAATGAGAAATTAAAACTGCTTGCATATGGTTTTTGAAATGTGCTTCTGCTCTGAAAAGTAATTATGTGAATTTGACCTGGCCTCACTTAGCTCATCTTCTCCCAGAGAGTCAGGTCTGCTGGCAGTAGTGGAGTGGTTACTGTTGTCAGAATGGTCTTCCCGGCTACTCTCTGAGAGACTGAATTAAATTTGAGATTTTATGCATCGGAGGTAGATTATTTTTTTCTCTGTAAATTCTAATTGCAGGAATACGTCAAGCACTCCTGTGCCTTCAGGATATGGTTGACAGCACTGCCCAAGTGTGACTGAGATCCTGATAAGCAAGTGAAATGACGTGGATGCGTAAGTTTACCAAAAACATAACTAAGAGAATTTTGCAGCAGTGACAGATGGAACAAAGCTTTGCGAATTGGATTGAGAATGTTTTGGCACCTGTTACAGGTAAGAATGCCATGTAATTTCTTATGTGTGTGGATGCATGGTGCGCATACATACACCTCTGAATTTTTTTCTGATCCCATGGAGAATCACAGGGGCATGCATTTGGCCACATTTCTTATTTATTTTTAAAATTTGGGCATGAGTTTGTGCAAATGTAGGCTTACTAAGATCAGATTTGTCTTTTAAAAAAACAGAGGTTATTAGAGGAACTTCCTTTTCCCCATGCAAACTGCCGTCAGGTACCCCAGAATGGCTCTTGGCTTGCAAACGTATGACTTGAATTGTTAATTAGTGTTTAGGTTTGTACGTGAAAAGCTGATATTCTCTACCTCTCTGAAGGAAAAGAGGCCAATGACTATTTTAGAACCAATCCATTTCCAGTCTGCTCTCTGTTTCCGCCACTGGTGCTCCTTCACTTGCATGTGAAATGAACCAGCTGTTACTAGATTTCACAAAAGAAAGGTGCAGACTCAGTGATTGTCAGAAGATTGTGTGTATTCCGATTTGCTCAGGCTTCTCCTTCATTTCAGCCTCCGTCACTTGCCTAAAGAAACTAAAATGTGTGGATTTAGAAGCACCATGATGCCAATATTCTCTCCCCGTATATAATGCATACTTCTCTTTTTACTGAATCAGAAATATGTGATCAAAAACTCAGATATTTTTTAAGCATAACATGCGGCCAAGGGGATTTTTTTTACATTACAAGTAGTAACAATAAATATGATCGTAACACAGGTGCTTTTCCACAGAATATTGACCCTGAAGTAAGTGATAAAAAGAACTTAGTAAACTAACAGTATCAGAGTGGGGTGTGTCAGGCAGTACACTGCAAGATTTATTAATGCTAATGTTAAGAAAATACATTTTGTGTTTGTCCTTCTCCACGTATAGTTTCAAATCTTTCAATTGAAATCTTGCTGTAGAAATAAACCTGTTTAAAAGAATTTACTTCTGTGGCACAGCTTGCCTTAAAATTTAACCAAAAGTCAACGTGATAAAAAAATTGATCAGTTCAGTGAAGACATTTCTTTGCCTTAAACTGAAATGTTCATTGTGAAAGAGCATGGCTTGTGAACTGGAGACCCGTGAAAGGAACAGACCTGCTAAAAGAATAACATTTTGATGCAACAAGCTTATTTGCTTAACAGCTTTCTACTGCAATTAACGTATACGGCAAAGGCGTTTATTTAATGTGACAGTCTGCTCAAATAACCCTCTTTCAAGAGTGGGATTATATAATCTGGAAACAGCAGAGTTACACTGAGATTAAAATTATTGAATGTCTTGTGTATCCAAAATGCCAGCAGCGCTGCCTCCTCCTTTTCTCCGTACTTCATGCTGACTTGTAAATGATCTTCTTGGGCTCTGCTGCCCTTAAATTAATGAACTGTCTGAGAGCACAGTTCAGCATAGAAAGAGAAACTGAAAGAAGCCCCGAGGAAGAGAGTTGGTGCAGCAGCCGGCCTGAAAGTGTTTGACCTCATCAGGCTTTGTGGCTTGGCAGTGGCGTTAGTCCTACAGGACTGAAACTGAGAGGATGCTAATGGCAAGGCATAAAAAAAGTGACAAGATTTGTAGTCGGGGATCGGCCGGTCCCTTGGGCTTGGCTAATCAGTGGTCAGCCCACGTTCAGGTGGCTCTGTTGAGACCACTTTCTCCTGAGACACATGCTGGGGACCTTCCAACAAGAGAATTGGCTTGGGCTGCAAAAAGGGACACAGGCAGCGTGCCACATGGGGCATCCTGAGCAGGGTATGGCTGCAAGTGCCAGCAGCCGCCCTCGGGTGGATACTGCAAGCACGATTTGGACCCAAACTACTGTTTTCAGGAATCGCTCTGCTCCCTTCATCCTCCACAACAGTGTTTAAAAAATACACAAATTGTTTCTTCCTCATGTGGTGAAATAAAGAAATAGAAGGGGAGGGTGGTCTAATATCTGTTAGCCAGTGGGCAAACAGAAATTACTGGCCCAGCACCCATCGAGGGTGGAGAGCTGGCATGGACAGGGACACATCAGACGGCAGCCAGCAGAGCACTGCAAGGAGCAAGGAAGGTGACAGAAGCCTCAGAGCAACTGAGACTTCTGAGCCCCTGGAAAAGGTAGTGGGGTTGTTGCTCCCTCACATGGTAATTGGACGACTTTCATTTCTATTGATGTAGTTGAGCTGGCCCCCAGAGTGGCCCGTCTTTGAGCTGTTGCCTTGTTGTTTGTCCTTAGGGGAGAAGGGTGCTGCGTGCTTCTCCATAGGCTGGCTCGAGGCACTGGAACCCTGAAGTAAAGTCAGAACACTTCAGAAATCATCTACGAAAACAGACTTCTCCCTGCAGCTGCTTAGAGAGGGGAGCAGGTGAAACCCAAAGCTGGTGATGGTTCTACCCTCACGCCCTTAAAAGGCTCCAGAGTCATACAGAGCTCAGGTGCGCTCTCACTGCTCAGCCAAGAGACAATCTCCAGTTTCACTTAATTTTAGAGCTGTAACAAATTCCTCTTCCCAATACCTCCGAATGTGGAGACTGATGAAGAAAAGGGTTTTTCTCATGACTTCTGAGTCTGGTGTCCTGTTTCTAGTACTGCCAAGGCGGTTAACTGTTTCACATAGTTGCATACCATTTTGGTTTTCCGTTCTGAAACCTATTCTGCTCCACGGCTTTTTCTTGAAATAGCAGCTACGTATTTCAGAAAAGAAAAAAGTTCATTCTGGGTATCAGTATGAGCAGCTGCTGAATATCAGAAAATAAAAAGCAAGACCAAATGGGCAGAGAATCTGGAGACCAGAGGGTTTAGACAACTATATGAAGAGCAGTTGATTTTTCACTAGCTTATGATTCAGAATTACGAAGGTCAGCCCAACTTGCGTCACGGTGGTACCGGATCAGGCAGATCAGTGCACATTCTGAAACAGTCTCTTTCTGTGCGTGCGTTAGCCTGCATCAGCCCATCACAGAATCTTTCTCCTTGCGAGAAGTTTCGTAGAACTGCAGAATGCCCTTACAGCAGATGCAGAGTAGCTCAAATCGGCTCTGCACAGCAGAGCGCCCTCTGAGCCGATGTCAGTTTGTACTATATAGTTTTGGCTAGAATAAGCACGCAGAAGATTTTTTAAATTATTCTGGTAATTCGGGAATGGAAGTGATAAAGTACTATTTGGTACGGTCATGACTGCATTGAACATCAAGTGGCATACTGCTTTTAACCAAGGGAGTTTGTGTAATGTCTTTTGTGCCCCATATGATGCAGGAAGGCACTTCTCTGCTTTTACTAGTTTACTGCTTTCTCTCTCTCACATGAAGATACTCCTAATATTAAAGTATTGCTAATTTACAAATGTCATGAAAAGAATTCATCCAGAGTTGCTTCAGAGAGAGGTGTTGAAAATCCTCAGTGCGGTCCTAAACAAGGCATGAAATAATACCCTAACATATTGCCCAAGGGGCTGAGCGAGATGAATTGAAAATTTAACACAGTAGTTGTTAACGAATTTGGGGATTGTGATGCCAAACTCATTTTGAAACATTTGAATCTTTGGCAGCGCTGGAAAGGGAAGTAAATCAGCTGTATTCTGGTGGCTTAGAGTCAGTTTCTATATGATGGATTGCCTAGGAGATTACAGGAGAGAAGTCTGCAACATGGTGTGTGCTGCAGGAATGGGTGATCCTTGCTGGTAGTTCAGGAGCACTCCTATAGGGCCTGGTTATCATCTGAGAAAATTATTAGAGTTTTAGAGTATGAGAAACTTCCTGACCATATTTTCTTAACCCAGCTAGGAACACAAGGCAGTAATCCAGCTGAAAGTCATACTTTCCCCTCATGAGTAAAATATGGGGGAACTGAACAGGACTGTTTGGGGGAGTTGCAATTCTGCTTTGTATCGGAGAACAGGACTCAGGAGTCCGTATAGGAGAGGGAAACTCGTGTGTGAAGGAGCCCGTACCACTGATCCCTGATAGATGAAGCTGGGAAGATGTGGTCTAGCCAGGTCGCTAGTTCCACTCCTGCCCTTCCTATTTATTTATGTTGGATTGAATTTTCTCCTTTATTTAAATGATGGCAATATTATGCTGTTTGTTTCCATCAGTTGTCTGTTCTAGTGGGCTATTTTACCCCTTTTCCCAGCTATAGAAGTTCTATCTAACCAGGTAGCGCTCTCTGTTGCTCTGTTTGTTCAGTGCTTAGCACAGTGCCCCTATTCTTGGTTACCTCGTAGGATCCGCGCCTGTAAAAGTTACAATTTCTTAGCAGTAGAGGATGCCTAAGTAGGATTTTCTACAGCCCATTGTGAAGTACGCTGACGACAGCCTGCCCACTCGGGAGCACGCTGCATAGACATCTGTGGAGCGGTGAGGAACAAGGTTAGGAACCAGATCACTTCCCTTCTTATCTGGCAAAGAAACCCCTTTGGTCAGCACTATGCTGGCAGAAGCTCCGTTTTAAACACCTTCCAAGGGTGACTGTGAAACATCTAGAAACCACAGTATCTGTCACTTTATTTTTTTTCTGAGAGTCTGGGAAACTCCTCGAGACATCCCAAACCCTGGAAAACTTCCAAGTATTCCGAAGAGAGTATAATGAGGCTTTAACTCTGAGGCATTGCATTTCCAAACGTGGAGGAGGCTGTTCCCATTCTTGCCAGAGGATTTGGCAGTCACTGCATCTCATTGGGACTATCACCCGTGTCAATTTGAGGATGCAAAGCCTTCTTCCAGTGTGGTCTTTGTAATATGGGACATGCAGATGGGTATCTGGGCAACACGGAAAAAGCTTTTGGTTACAGCTAGAAGACGAAGAGAGCAACCAAAGAATTCATTTCTGAGTCCCATTCTCTCCGCATTATAAAAATGACTGAATTGCTAACTGGTGTTGCTGTTGCCCAGGGAACGCCTGGTCACCTCTAAGGGAGTAATGTTGTCTCTTCTACATGCTAAAGTTGCAGACTCTTCAGGCTACAGCACCCGAATTTCCCTCAGGTGTACTGAACATTTCAGGTGATGATTGACCACTCTCCCTGATATTTGTATGATTATTAGTCTCTTCTCTGTGTGCTATTCAGCGGACAGCACTGCTCATAAAAAGCAGATAGGAGCAAGTTGGGCAGCTGCCCCTGGTGAGCAGGAGAGAGGATGGGCTGATTGATGACCCTTGGCTGTTTTCTGATGTTGCAGTTGTTTTTTATGATGTCATTAGGAGGCTATAGTCACATTAAGGAATCCCTCATGACATCATAAAGGACTTGATATTTCACTAATGTTATTTCAGCAGAGTGAAGCTCTGGCATTTTATAGTCTTTGCGTTCCCCATAGAATTAGGAGTTGTCTAACTACAACCTGGAAGAAATGCAAAAATAGTCAAATGCCGACTCCAAAAGTTATGGTTGAGGAATGCTAATATATTTGGCTCTTCTGGAGCACACAGCACCTTTAGGTGGAATACATGATGTGTTTATAAAAGATGCAATCAGTGAATACATATCCTCACGCAAAGGAAGAATCACACATGCCTTCCACTTTTTTTGGTGCGCAGACACAGAAAAAATATTTTTGCTGGACACTTTTTGTATTAGCATGAGACATAGGTGGGCCGTAGGACAGCACCATGGCACCATGTGGGCTTTGGCATAAGAAGGCATGAGATCAGGAAAACACTGACAATGGAGCTGGAAGCTATAATTTCCTAACATGAGAGAGGAATGCTAAACCCTGTACTGAGAAGAGACACTATTTTGAAGAGCTTGGTATAGGTGGAGAAAGCACTGTGAGTGCCATTGCCAGCTGTCCTGTTAAGAGGGGTATGTGAGGACTGAGGTTGGTCAACCTTACTGAGTGTCAGCTCACAGCGTGAGAGCTCAGCCTCTTCATTGCAGTAACACAAACATTCCCCAGGTGAAAGTGCTGTTAGTTAAGGGTAGGGGACTGGGAAAGGAAGGAGGAGAAGGTTTATGTACCAAGGGAGGAGTCAAATTACAGTTTGCTTTACTGCAGTATTAAGGGATCCCTCTACATGGCTTTATGTGGGTGTCTCCTGCCTTCCTTTCCTATCTCCTCTATAAATACTCGGAATGGTACCTTAAT
This sequence comes from Ibidorhyncha struthersii, assembly GCA_013398815.1. NCBI lineage: Eukaryota > Metazoa > Chordata > Aves > Charadriiformes > Charadriidae > Ibidorhyncha > Ibidorhyncha struthersii. Next base: position 152,249 of record VZSZ01005792.1, read on the forward strand.
CTGACCCTTTTTCACAGGGGAAATACAGCTCTGGTTTTACATTCATTTTCTTTGTGTTCTCTGAGAGGTCCCAAAGCAAAGGAACTTATTTTTAAGTACATTTCTATGAATTTTTCTCTCTTCTCTCTGGTTACCCCAATATGTATGTACTAAAAAGCAATAATAATCCTTATTGCATTGTTTTAAGATTTTTTTATTACTTCTTATCTGTGACTTTGGAATAGTACCTGGGAAGCCAGCTAAGTGGCAGAGCACCCGAAGCCCCCGTGAACAGCAGTGGGAATCGGACCTTTACCTTGCACAGATGCTTTCAAAAATCCTTGCTGTTTACTGTAAAATCCCCCTTGAAACAGGCTTTGGGCTGCTAACTGTTTTAAAAGCTGTTTAAATTTTTACCCATAATGACAGGCAGAAAACTCCGGAATCTAAAAGACTCTGCCATATGGATGTTAATCTGAAATGAACACTGCCTTATTTCACGTAGCGAACTACACAAAATAAAAATCTCCCTCTGAGACCGCAGCTGGATTTGCTGTGGGATCCTTTTTGGCCAGAATCCATCTGCGTACTAAAAATTCAGTAAACTAGAATGATGGGGGGGGTTTCCCTCCAGGGAAGCTACTGCAAGTACGAGTATGTAACACCTCAAAATTATTTTACAATCCTAAAACAGCTAACTGGGCTGTTTGGTAGGAGACACAAGCATTTTCTGAAATATAAGCCAAAAAGTTTTAAAAAAAAAAAAACAGGGCAAAAGTTAGTCTGCTAAGAAGAGTCTTTCATATTTGTAAAGAGAGACTGGGGAGTTCGGGGTCGGGGAGACACTGTCAGATGCCAAGTTCCGACAGTCAGTGACCAAGTGGTTGCTTTCAGTTTGTTCTGAGAGCTGGACGGGAAGCAGATAGACTTGAGGCTTTTCTTGATTTTCAGCATAAGGAAAACTAACTTACAAATGCACCTCTCATTAGAGGAAACATCAGAGAAGGCAGAAAGGAGAGACCTGAACTCCAGAGAAGGGGGGAGAAGCTGAAGGGGGAGTGGGAGTCCCTCCTTGTACTCCGCACTCTGAGAAAATAATTGGAAAACGCTTCGCCTTCCTCATTGCCTTTCTTTCGTCTGCAAGCATAGGTCTCTTCGGTGCTTTTTCAAGGCAATTAAATGAATTATGTTCCTTATGCTGAAAATCAAGAAAAGCCTTGACTTTCTTGACTCCAGAATTTATATTTAGGAATGCTCAATGCCACTGCTCTCCAGGTGAAAAAACTGCCTAAATTCATTTATATCTAGGGCTAGGCATTTTACCCATGTTTTACACTCTTCTCTGAAGTTTAAAGCCTTAGTTACAGTTTTCTTAGCTGGCAGATTGTTCAACATTTTTAAGGAATAAATAAAATTGGCGTTTTCTCTGTAGCTTACTGAAGCAGCATATTCCTTTTTGCCTTTTCTTCCAAGACCATCCTTTTCCTAGTGTATATCAGTACAGAGGAGAATAACCAAGGTGTTGCCGGGGGGGGGGGCGGGGGGAACGGGGAAGGGGAAAAACATTAAGGGGCATTAAATCAAAGATAATTATCAGCTGTCAGTCAGTGAATATCACAGAGCAGAGCAACACTCAGTAGGGGTCTGCCTATCCAGCCTTACGTACTTTTCCTTCAGAGTTTGCAAAAGGTGTAATGTTTGTCTTTAAACAACGTAATTTATTACCGGGTTGTCGTGGCTTAACCCCAGCCGGCAACTAGGACCACGCAGCCATTCACTCACTCCCCCCCATTCCCCAGCAGGGTAGGGAGAAGAGGGAGAAAAAGGAGGAAAAAAACCTTGTGGGTTGAGATAAAGACATTTTAATAGCACAGTAATGGAAAAGGAAGGAAAAAAAAATCATGTAAAAGAATATACAAAATAAAGCGATGCAATGCAGTTGCTTTCACCGCCCGATGACTGATTGCCCAGCCCCTCCCAAGCAGCGAGCGCAGATTCCTGCCCCCTGGCCAACCCCCATTTATATACTGAGCATGATGCCTATGGTATGGAATATTCCTTTGGCTGGCTTGTCCTGTCTATGCTCTGTCTCAGCGTCTATGGGAAGCTGAAAAAGTCCTTGACTTAAAATAAACATTACTTAGCAACAACTAAAACAGTATGTGTTATCAACATTATTCTCATACTAAATCCAAAACACAGCAGCTACTGGGAAGAAAATTAACTCTGTCTCAACTGAAACAGGACACAGATGAATCTGGAATTTTAATACAAAGCTTAATTTGAAGAATGACAACACCTTTCAGTAGAACAGTATCTCTGATGATGCATCATTTATCCTTTCCATTTCAATGCCCTAGCCTCAGCATCCAGTATTACAGCAGTTTTTTTCTTCTCCTGGTTGGAAAGAAAAATATTCTTATAATTTTGAAGGGGTTACTGTCACTGACATTATTAATAGAGCTATGTTATTAGATTACTTTATATACACCATCTATAATATTTGTCCTTTTTTAACGTGCTTGATGTAAGAATCGCAGTGAGAGACCCTGGTGTAGCATCTGCATTTCAAGAGGACTTCAGGAAAAAAACCTGTAAGGAGACGTTAATCTGTGCTAGATGAGAGTGAAGAGGAATGGGAATCCTTGTTTATGTTCAGTGAGGACTAAACATGTCAGCTGGCTCTGAACCCTTTTCTTAAGTTATGACATGTTCCCAGTAGTATGTTTGACCAGTTCCTGTCAATGAACTGTTCTTTTCAATAAAATTCTAGGGTATTGTAGAACTTTCACTTTGTGTTGGATTTGTGCGGCCAAGCAAAAAGCTGCAAAAAAAGGCATTCTAAACACTAGAGGACAAAAAAACCCCGTTGTTTCTACTAAGTTTTGAATACTTGAATTTGTTCCTGCATAAGAGGTTGTTAGCAGGGTCTTCGTGCAAGTGAATTTCAGGTCAGGTACTTCATCATAAACGTTCCTTGCAGTACTGGAGGTTATGCCACATTTTCTTCTGGCAGCCCTGCCCCTGCCTTTGAGTCCTGTCCTTAGATCTGAAGAAGGGAGGCGAAGCAGGCAATGTGTATGCATTTCAGAAGCGTACCAGTAGCTCAAGGTACCTGAAATCTTGCTGAGGAGACTGGCCTTCCTCGGTCCTTGTGGTCCTGAGGCCATCTCTCTCTGCTGTGGCGGTGCCCTACTCATCACACTAATGCTAAGCCTGTGGCCCCTTGACAACCATAACCCCCAAGGCAGCAGATTTTAGTTCTTGTCAAGGGTGCAGAAATGTCTGTCTGAGAGCCTCCCATCTGCCGTTATGCTGACTGCCAGCTTGCGCGTGCTTGTGCATGGTTTGATCTCAACAAGAGTTGCCTGTGAATGGCACAGTCACTGAATAACAAACCCACGCTCCAGAGTCTGTCCCTTGCTCTTCCCCGCGCTGACACAAACCTCGGGCTTTGCACTGGAAGTGGAAGGGCCCCAGGGAATGGTGGACACTGCAGTGTGATCTGGTATTCTCCTCTTGTGGTCCGTGACTAGTTTTGCCTGCAAGTAGGCTACGTGTGTCTTCGCCATTGATCACTGCTCCTGCTGCTCTGTTCTCAGGTGGGGCCAGTCCCCTCTGTGTGATACCGCAGTCAGCTGGATGGGATACTGCAGGTAGATTGGGACTTCAGATAGCAGGTGAGAGGCAGGGGGACACAACCCCCTGAGGAACAAACAGTTTTACTTTTGTGCATTAACAGTGCTGTGTACAGTGAAGATGAGTACAAGGGAGAGTCCTCAGAGGGTGTTCTGGCACTTGCCATTTCCCAGGGTCATTGGTGGCTTTGTGATTCTTTTTTAAAATGTATAAATCACTGATTAAATGTCTGTTTGCCAGGCCGCACCACCCTGGACGTGCCTGGAGATGTCCCAAAGGAGGAGGTGGGAAAGGGGGAGGGAGAGAGTTGCCTGCAGCCTGGGATAGTTATCTGTTTGCTTTGAACAGAGCAACTGATCTACCTCTGGGGTTTTGCTTTCACACAAGTTCATCCAGTTCACCTACTTACACTGCTCGTTATTAATAGAATTGTTAGCAGGTTCACTCCACAGCTTGTCGGGAAGGTGTGCACATGGGTGGCACCTGAAGACGGAAAGTATCTGATTATATCTAATACTTATTTGGCTCATCTTCCCAGGTGTGCTGTTCCACAGATAATAAACCAGGCAACTTCACAGAGGGAGGTACAGGCACACCCTAGCCGTGGGCTCCGGCTGTATTCCAGCATCGGCTAACAAGTGGGCTACCCTTGCTGGTGAGGAGTTAGGGCTGTGCCTGCATATACAAGGCAGCATGGACACGGATGCTGTGACCTGCAGAAATGGCACAGGTGAACAGATTTGTCGCTGAGCAGTAGGTCTTCAGAGGCACCCGTGTGCTCAGCCGAGCGCTGACATGGAGCTGCTGCCTTATCTGTGGACACGTCCTGCCCTTTGTGCATCCCCTTTGTCCCTGACTTCTGCCCGTTTATACATAAGCACATATCATGGCACGACTTGCTTTCTGTAGGTGTAGTGCAGTGCGATGTGGCTGCAGCATGGGTGTATTTATTTGGATTTGCTTGAGCGTACCTGCTTAGGTGCCAACAGCTGCGTAGATGTAACCTGTGTGTTGGAGCAGAATGTCATGTAACAAAACTCAGATCTGATGTGTGCACATGGGGAATGGGTCATGCACACTGTTCATGATGACAGGCTGCTCTGGGTCTTAGGAGGAGGAGGTCTCTCATGGGCCTGAGCGCTGTTGGCTGAGCTCTCCACTCTGTGATACATTCTGCAGCATCTGTGGTCTTCCTCTGGCAGTCGGGCTGAGCACTGATACTCGAGAGGTCAGGTCCAAGATTTCGGCTGGAGGCAGTTGGAGAAGAACAGAAAGGAAATAGAGGAAACTAGATGACCTTTAAGGGTCCCTTCCAACCCAAACTGGTCTATGGTTCTATGAAAAAAGGTCTCCTAAAACAATCAGACTTGCCCACCTCTCAGTGTTATGTACAACAGTACATGGACTTCTTCAACTGCATTCCACTTACAACCTGCTACACTACATCTAGAAACGAGCATATAAGGGTGAGCAGTTCATTATTACTGAATGCTTCGTTCTGCCCTCACATGCAGATAGTGATCTTGATTTAGCTGTTCATCCATGGAAGCCTTTGAACTCAGACCTGAGCAGAGAGAGGGCTGAATCTTTTCCATCTGATTCATATCCAGAGCTGCTGCTATTTACTCAAGCCTCTCGGGTGGAGACACTGGGCTGGAGAGCTTGTGGGAACAACTCCCTTCAAGTTCTAGCTGCAATCTGAAAGCTGTGGTGTAGGAAGAAAAACAGGGTAACCAGCCTGTCTTCAAAGTGAGCCTTTCTTCTCCCCAGAGCAAGTGTAGCTCTGACCCTATTTAACACCAGCGCTCTCACACAGAATGAAAGGTTAGTACATGTAGTGTTTCAGGCTCATAGAAGAACAACTTCTCTGCCTGAGTGGAGCAGGTACGTGTGTTTAATAAGCACTTTCTTCAGTACAATTACAGTACAGGTGGCAAGTGATTCCTTTTCACAGCTGCACTGCAAAGTTTTCATGGAAGTCTTGGCATTTTTGCAGTGCTAGCTTTAGCAGTAACATGTGCTCCATGCACTGAGTGGCCCTGCAGCACGTTAGTGCTTCCAGATCCACCTCGGAGTGGGCTGGAGACCTCTGGCCAGAGTAGCTCTGTTTTAGCCGGTCAAGATGGCTTCATTAGAATTTTCATTGCAAATTTAGTGCATGAAATAAGTTTGGCTTCCAGCCTGGTGACTTGTCTCGGTCACCTATGCTTTTAGCCTGTGTTCAGGATGAGCAAGAATATCTTACTCAGTGGTAATCATGTCATCTTGGGTTTTTAAACCTCGCCTTTCTTCCTGGCAAACCAACACCTAATTAGTTTGATAGTATTAAATGCACTGGATATTTATGTGTTATCAGTTATTAATGTATGTTGCTGATATATGAGTCTATTTGCCTTGAACAAAGCACCTTTTACACTCTGGATGAAACAGGCATTACTTTGCTTAAGCACTGGGCAGATGGTAGGCTGATAGTCATTCGTCTGCCCCTAGAAAGCATAGCGCTGGTGGACCAGTCTCTTGGGCAATGCCTTTTTGTGCCTGGTAGTCAAGGACTGCCAGCTCTTGGTATATCGTTCTCATACGTCTTTGGACGTGAGTTTAGAAGTTATTGTGGGAGCTCTTCAGACTAACTGTATTATACAGACTTGAGGACTATGGTTGTAATACCCATGAACAGGGGGGGAAAAAAAAAAAGAGGGCAACACACACAGGTTAACGTACCTGTCGCATAGGCAAAAAATCCTGCTCAGAACAGGCGCAGCACAATGGCTGTTTGCTAAATGTTCACGGGCAATTGGCTCAGTGGAGCTGTGCTGCAGGGCTGCAGAGAGTACTCCATGAACAGTGGTTCGGGACATAAAGCAAGTCCCTTTTCCAGTGGAATTGTTTAGCGTGCCCGGATGTATAATGGCAATAGGATCGTTCTGTAAAAGACAGGAGTTCAACCAGATAAACTTTACAATAAAACAAATACTAAAGCTTATTGATAGTGCCACGGTCTCCTTTCTACTTATGAAACCTTGGTATAGTTATCTTTTGTTGATAAATTATTAGTCCCAAACTGGGCTCAGACGTTTCATCTCCTTTTTGAATTATGAGCAAGAAAAAATAGTAGAGCAATAATACCCCCGGAGTGATGGCTTTACATCTTTAATCTAATTAATTTATGAGCATTTCCAGGGACTCCCTACTACAGCACCTGAAATCCTGCATCTTAAGAGTTTTCCATTTGATATTCTGTTCCCTCCTGCTAGTGTGGGTCTCATTTTTCCAACTCTGTAGTGTTCAGTACATAGAAAAGCAGTATCAATAAGTCTTAGTGCTTATTATGTCAAATAAAATTGAATTAATTTCTCCTGACTTGCTTGTTGGTTGTTTGTCTTGTTCTGATGAGATGCTCACTGATAGCAGAGGACGAGGTCCCTATTTGTGGCTTCTCCTCTAGTGTGTGAGGCCTCACCTTTGCTTTGTTTTCTGTGACAGCAATAACCAACGCATTGATGTGTTTTCCTCAGACCTTGTGTTACAGGGGATAAGTTTCTCTTGGGCTGCCTTTAGTTTTTGTAGGCTTCCAGGAAGCAGTGGTAGATGCGGAATCGTGCAACGTGTCGGAGGTATCACTCTGTTCCAAATCTAAATCGTGCTCCTCTTTCCCACTGGCAGGTGGAGAGATGGAAAACTCCTGAATTGGCATTTGCTGTTTGTCAGTGTTGCGCTCTCTGACAGAGTCAGACTGGTATTGGCTCTCTTTCTCCCTCCCTCTTAATTAATTTTGCCTGTGCTGAGCAAGCGGGCTCCAGCAGGCTCGCTGCCGTGGACTGATTTCCCCGTCTGCCTTTGATGTGTCTCCTGAGAGGGGCAGGGCACACTGGAGAAACTCATCAGAGACCTGCTAGTGCTTATTTTCGCGCTGCCTTGGGCAGAGCTCTTCTCTGTCCTCTACTCTCACATTACTTCTCTTTCAAAAGCAACTTCGTGGTCATAATACAGCGGGCGTTTCTAAGTCTTGTGAGCTGTGGGAAGCCCGGGGCCCACTTGCTCCCTCGCTGCAGCAGGAGCCGGTGTACGCAGAGCACCGTCCACCCGGGATGGTGCCGGGGACCCGGGGGCTGTGCCGGGCTGCCGGAGGCGCCGGGCACGCTTGGCCCTGGCGTGGCAACAGCTGAGTCCGCCAACACGGGCTGCTGCCGGACTGCATGCTGCTCCGGTTAGGCCGGCGTGCCTCTGCCTGCCCCGAGGCGGCTCGGCACCCACTGAGGAGCTCCTTCTCTCCCACGCTGACCTCTTGCTCTGCGGCAGCCGCTGTGCTGCCCTCGGGCCAGCCCTGCCCCGCACCACAGCCAGGGCAGTGCTCTCCCTGCGGGCCCACGGCCCTGCGCTGGTGAGGAGGGAGCTGGCAGAGCGTGGCGCGGGAGCTGGTGGGGGTCGGAGGACGGACGGGGTGGCAGAGAGGAGGCGCGTCGGTCAGGGAGGGCGCCGGCCTGCAGCGGAGGGAGCTGGGACCTGCGAGGTTGGCTGCTTCGAGATGGTGTTTTCCAGGGTACTGTCGGGACTCTGCTGAGCGCTGGCTGCTGACACGGGCACGAGCGAGCGCTGAGAACCCTCGACGCCTGCCTCGAGGTGTGCGCGTGCCTGCGCGCCCCGCAGACGCCGCTCTGCAATCACACATGTGCAGCTGCAGCCCGAGCTGTGGGGCGCTTGTTTTCACTGCAGCAAAACAAGTAATCACAGCTCCTCACTTTTTGCCATATTTTCTCTCTGTCTCAGTCTCAGTCTTTTCTTCTTTTTTTTTTCTTTAAATATTGCCAAGTGAATGTTAGATTTCAAATGCCCTCATTATTTAGATTTATTCATGAGATTCCCACTTGGTATTTCTGTATCGTAAAAACAGTTTGTGAATACTTCATAGTAAATTTTTTATGTGAACTTTTCAAATTTACTTTGTATTAATTAATTATTTAACTTTTGTAAAGTATGCCTCTTCCCTGACTGGACAGAGGAATGCAAGTCAGCTGTACACTATGAAGTGTAAATGCCAATTCTTTGCCGAAAACTCAGCTTAGAACTTGGTGACAGAACATGAATTAATTGTCTTGCTCATGCATTCTCACTTAAAATACATGAAAACCACTTTTGCAGATCTTGGCTCAGATATCCACAGAAAACGAATATGCCACAAAACTACAGACTTGATCTTATTGTGAAACTGATATTTAAATTCAAGTAGTGGACAAATAATTTTGTCCTAGCTGGTCAGCACTAGTCTTGAGTGGACAATCCTTAAGAATGGAAAATTCAGCAGTGTAGACAGGTAAATTACACTACAGCATGGTTGGAGAGAGACTGAAAATGAACGGGGAAGACCTTTGTTCCTCCGTTGTTGGAGAGAAATAAACAACAATCCAAATTTTTGATGTAAAATTTGTTTGGCAAAGAAAGACCAGGGAGCACCCTCCCATCACCATCGTGGTTGCTTTCAAACCAAGCTCATGAGTTCCCTGCCGGGTATCTATCGCCTGAATTATAAAACAAGAAGCCCTCCTCCCCGCTGTGTCTTCTGCTTTCTGCACACTAAGAGCATCATTTCCCATACAGAACAGCTGCACCGCTCTCTTGCCTCAACGGAGTCTGTAGGGCCCGTGTGCCTGGGAAGGCTGGCTACTCTCGCAGCCCCGAGGCACATCCTTCCTTTCAGATACAACATTTCATTTCAAGATCGGTGTCTTTTCCTAGGGTCCCTCTACCAGCCTGTGACACAAACAAGAATTCATCTCTGCCCCATGTTTCCCACATGTGACTTGTACGCTGCTTGTTTCAGTCACTCTTTCACACTCTGCAGTGGCAAGAGGCCAAAATAAGCCTGTGGCAGCCTGACTTCTGTGTTGGCCAGGGAAATTAGCACAGCACTTCTGTGCAGCAGGATTCTGCAGCAAAAAAAAAAATGCACTCTTCCGTCTCAGCGGCGAGGTGGTAGTGAGCTGTGAGCTGACCTTGGAGGCCCGGAGTCACACTCTGCCAGCAGCTGCAGTCGGAGAACTGCCGGCAAGTCTGTCCCCATCGGCAGTTTTGTCTGGGGGAAGCAGGGCAGAAGCAGTGAAGCGGGCAGGGACGGAGGGGAGCCGCTCTGTTGGGCGATACCCAGACGGGTCCTGCTCCAGGGCTGGGCAGCTCGGCTGCACACAGCGGGTGCCGTTCTGAGCACAGCACGGCATGGGTCGTCTCCCCTGGCTTTGCCAGTCCTTGGCAGCATCTGTGGGGCGAAGCCCAGGGTCCTCAAGGACAGGGCACCGTTGCTGAGGTTTCCTGCCTCTTTCTGGCAGCTCCGCAGCAATGGCTTTGGGCACAGGTAGGGCAGAGGACGGGTGAAGCTCCTGTAGCAGCACAGCCAGGCAGCAGCTGGCCTCGCCATTTTCCGCAGGACTGGGGCTGGAGAGCCGTGTTTGCTAGGGGCTGTTTGTTCTCCCAAGCCCATCACTGGGGACAGCTGCCCTGTTCTGGGCAGAGCACTAAAAAGGGCAACAAAGGACAAAAGTCCTTTCTTTGGTGAATATTTTCAAGGTTCTCTCAGAAAAGTATTAGAAGCTGAAACTGCTGTTTAGGTGTCTCAGTGCACCCTTCTTTCCGAAATGTGAATTTGCAGGTAGGTGACCAGACAGGTCTGCTGTGGCCGCCTGCTGCTGCGGTGTGCGCATCTGAGCAAGCGTGTGTCAGGAGGTGCTGGCCCTTGTGTGATGCGCCGTATGTGGTGTAGGGTAGTGTTCCCCCTGTTTTTCTGTACTGAATAGTACAATAAGTATGCTCCCTGACCTTGTCAGTGAACATGCTAGAGTACCCTGAGGCTCTGCCATAGCATACACCTTTCTTGTCTTTTTAATTGAACTGCCAATTTTATATTTCAGTGAAAGAACTAGAGGTAAACAAGCCACAAATCTGGTGAAGGAAAATGGTCACTGAAGCCACGTTTGCCAAAGCACTTATTAGCTCACCTTTTGTTATCTCTCTCTGGTGTTTACAAGCCTTTCTATGAGTTTTCTATACCTCCTGCAGCTGTGGGAATTCCCATATTCTTATCCTGCTTTCGGTTTGTTCGTCTCATCTGGCCAGGCCTTCGAATACACCTCTTTAGCCGCTCTCTGCGGAGTAATTGTTGAGTGCCTCTGCTTTGGGCACACCTCAGCAGTGCCCTACTGTGTATCCAGGTGGCAAGTGCTGGTTGGAATATTTATTCTGGCCTTGTAAAACTGGCAGGAAAAAAGCTGGGAGTGGGCACTGGGCCTCGTACAGCATAGCCTACAAAAGCAAGTCTCACGTGGCTCTCACTGTATCCTCAGATCTTGTTCTCCTTCTCATGCTTGCAACGGTCCTGGCCACAAAGTGTTTTCCTCAGTTCCCATCAGTATTAGTTTTGCAAGGAGAGTTAAGAAAGCTGACAGGGGAGAGCAAAGCAGGTGAGGAGCTGGGGGAGAAAGGGATCAGGGAGTCGGGGAAGGGCTGGGTCCTTGCTCGTGTTGCAGGACGTTAATTTGTGATGCTTTTGGCAGCTCTGAACCATTGTGAGGAAGCCTACGGCAAAAACAGCTCGGTGATTGCTGGCCATCTTCTATCAAAAAAATCTAAAGTGGTGGCATGACTTAAGGAACATGGGACATTTTTGGTCTGACTGATCTTTTACTGAATCCACCGGAGGCCATGTAGGAGCTGCTTCTCCAGCGGAAAGATATTTGCTATGCTTAAACGTTACCCGCCTGTGTAGCTGCATAGAGTGTGTGTTGAATGCATTCCTGCTGAGGCAGGAGCTCCAGTCCATGCCACCCACTGCCAACAGGTTCCGTGGTGCAGTACGGTGCACGCTCACTTGTGAACGTTCTCAGCAGTATTGGCACGCTGAAGCCACAGGGACTCCTCTCCCCTTTGTGCTATGATTTGGAGATGAACTAGTTCACCATGCAAAGTGAAATCTTGTACTTCATCAGGACGATGCAGCCCCGTATCCACAGAAATCCTGTTTCTGAGACCTCATGTTTAAAAACATAGGCAAATGGATCATTAGCTGTTTTAATTACCTAAGTCTGCTGCAGCAGTTACTCAAACTTTTTGCAAGGCAAAAACATGTCCCTCAAACCGGGACAAATGCAAACATAAAACTGGTTATCAAAGATTGTGTTTAATAGAAAGAAACCTTTTCCTTAGAGTGATTGGCGCTTTGCTCATGCCCCAGCTAGCACAGAGGAGGCAGGTCAGCCTGCATTATTGCTCGGTCAGAGAACAGGCTGAAACTTTCTGGAAGCAACAAGCCATACTGCGAAGACAGAAAAGATGGCCAGGCTACGGATGGCAACTAAAAGAAGTCTTTTTAAAGGGTTCTTGTTCCCAGTCCCCAAGAGGATTCAGCTGAAGGGCGTCCAGGTCAACCAGGTACTTCTAGCAGGTGAAGAGAGAGCCGTGGGTTCTGATCCTCCCTGCACTGTTGTGATCCATACGTGCACTTACAGATGCCTCAGTGCCACATATGGATCATGAGAGCCAGCCTCTGTAGATGTTGGCAGCAAGGTAAGCTTTTCTTAGTTAAGAAGAATCTGTAGAAAGCCCACCCTACACCCATAAACACTCCAAAACCTTCCAGCGCTTCACAGGAGACCTGACTGCTCTGCTGTCAGTCCGAAGTACAAAATATGTTTTACTTGAGAGTTCAGGGAAGGAGAGTGATTCTGACAAAGTTGTATGGGAAGAATACTAGCCAAGACCCCTGCTCTGGGCTGTGCTGGCCAGGTGAACTGGATGTATTTATAAGCTTCAGTTTGTCTCAGTATACTTATCTGAGGTAAGGACCTGATCATGCTTTTCACTATGTCCCCCTGACAAATGTTCTCTCAGTACAGTGTCTGACCAAGCTGAAGTTCCCAAAGCCATGAAGCTCAGTTTAGCTGAACAGATCATCAGGGCAGCATTGACGGATTAATTACAGTTCACGCTTAATATAGATCTATCTTAATATAACTATTTGGATTAAAAACGTTCAGTGTCTGTGTCCTGACGTGCACCCTCTGATCCACATCTCAGAGTTTTGTACAGCTATCAGTAGGTGAGCGGAGTTGCTCTACAAGAACTTTAGAGGTATAATTTTGCAGGACCAGCTTGCAAGTACGTTATGTATAGTACATTGTGTCATTTTGTAGGGTGCAAACTGCCATGCCACGGTTCTTTGAAATGTTGTACCATGGAATGCTTCTTCCTTTACAAGTAGAAAATATTTGAAATCTAAAATCCAGCCTACAAAATGGTGTGGTATATTAGAAAAAGTGATGGTGGTCCCTTGCCCTTCATGATGGCAACTCTGAACACAAAATGGGGAATTCTGTCTATTCGGTGCTTTGTATACAGCTGAGTATTTTACAGAGTATTTTACAGACTTCACAAAAAATGCACAAGAGTCACTCACCTGTCATGGGGTTCATCCTGCAGTTGTGGCTTACCACAGGATAGTATTTCTGTTACTGTCTGGCACTGGTTTTGGTCAAGTTTGTCTCTTGTGGAATGAATGCTTCTGTTCTCGCTAAAAGAACACCAAGTGTTAATGTGATTTTGGTCTTTTGCCACCTGTTTAGTTGGCAGGAAGCTGCAGAGATGCTCAGATGACCATGGAAACGGCCTACAGGTAAAATGTTGGCATTTTATTGTAGATTGCCCCAGAGAGCCCATTTTCAAAAGCCAGTTTCTGGATGATGTTCAGGCAGAAGCTCCCAGGGACAGATCTGACTCCTCAATTACTGTTCCCGTTTCTGCCATCCATGTAGTTCTTCGTGTGGGTTCTTGATACTTGGGCTGCAAGCATGCAATACTTTAGTTCAATAGAAGGACCTTCCAGCTTATGCACAAACATTGCCTGGTTTTCATTTTAAAACGAAAGAGAATATTATTTGCACATCAAATATAACATTCTGCACAGCTACTACTTGGGTAGTAGGGAAGGGAAAGAAGCGGCAACAAAGTCTGCCTGGTCCAGATTGCCTGAGTCATGAATATTCACCATTAAAACAAGAAGACCTGGAGTTTTCATAGCAACTCCACCCACCAAACTGAAATAACTGTTACAGCCTTTGCCAATAAAATGCCAAATGCAATGGATAGAAAATGAAGCAATTTGGATTGTGTGAAGTGGCTGTTTTCCACTCTGTGAATTTAGTGGACAGAGGTCTCCAGCAGCAAAAAGCAGCCCCAGGTCTTGCGGTCAAATATTCTTTAGCAAACACTGAATATGGAGAATGTGCGTGATCTGGACTTTTATTGCCATTGCCTGCACACGTACACTGCACTCCTGAGCACCACGTGGGCACTCTAGCACAGACTTTTCCTGGGGCTGAGTTGTTTTATGTAGTAATCCTCTCCTGCTAGCTCTGCTTGCTTTCCATGTCAATTCTCTTGCACCAAAACACCTAAAAATCCTTCATTGCTGGTTTTAATTACAAGCGTGTTAGCTGCTTCTCTCCATGTAATTACTAAAATGAATGGGGAAAGCAGAGATGAGAGAGTGTAAATGCTCTTCACACAGAAATGCAATTACGTCTGCGGGCATCTTTCCAACTACTCTGTATGTTATGTAAAGTTTTGTGTATGTATGTATGAGTTAATGAGAATATTTATGTTTTCCCTTCTTACCTTCACAATGGATTAATTTCAGACATATTTTATAAGGTATCTGTGATTGTTAGGCAGGCAGATCAGTATCTCCTTCAGGTACAGTCATATCTGCCTCAAAAAACAACAAAAGAGATTACGTGATTATTCCAACGTATGTGCACTATAGGCAAATATTTGATCCTGTGTGCTTAGAGTGCTGCTAGTCTTCTAAGGTCAGTCGAAGTGGAAAGAGCCTTTGAGTAGCCTCCTGAAAGGCGTGACATTAGGGAAACACCTGCACCTGTGCATCACTTTTTTGAGGACTTGCCTTCACCGTGAAATTAAGTCAAGTAGTCTGCACCTGAGTTTCTTCTCCCCAGTGGGCCTCACTGGAATAAAAGCAACTGCATTTAGCAACTTGACTTCTTTGTCCTGAGACTGGCCAAGCTGTTCTGTGAGCTGTTGTTAACTCTTCTTTGTCCTTTTGGGATGCACGATAGGACTCAGAAGAAAAGTCTAGAACACAATGGTACGTGAGTGGACCTAGCCTGCGTGCATGTGGTAGAGGGATTATAATAGCCTCTGATAAATTGTCCTTAGGTAGGCTTTATCCCATGTCTGCTGGTAAGGCAAATGAGCTAAACTGTGCGCCGTTGCATCCGAGATGAAGAGAGCTCTGTGTGTGGAGAGTACTTGCATAAGGAAAGCATTTGTAGCGTAGCTAAGCTTACATAGTGGTTGTTTTAGGGTCTGCCTCTTCCTGCTCTCTGTCCAGTCACTGCAGAAGCTCAGGGAGAGGTGGTCGTTACCTCCAGTGCATTTGTGAGACTCGGCATCAGAAACATGCTGCTGTGCTCCTTGCGAAGGACGGAAGCATGGGGCTGCCTCGAGCAGCCTTCTCAGCTGGCTGTTCCTGCTAGGGAAGTCAAAGGAAAGAAATTCTGGACGCTCATGTGTGTTTCTCAAAGGTAGCTACTATGGCAGTGACCTGGTGTGAATACAAGAGTGAGTGAATTGTAGAATTAGTAAAGCAAAAAAATCTTTTTTTTTTTTTTTAGATTTATCAGAAAAAAATGAAAAGTTTAGTAAATACTTCAGGGGGAAAAACATCACAGATGCATGTGAAAAAAAGGTTTTCTTAGGTGTGTTTGACTTACATTTACATAATTTTTGCAGTGCTTTTGTGAGTAGGAATTTTTATATGAAGAAAGTCTTTATTCCATGTTCAGTACTTGGAAAAGTGAAGCTAAAATGTCTTTTCAGGAAGCATTTGAACCTGAAAGCCTTTGATGCATGGTAACTTGCAGAGAAGTGGGGATCAGGATGGTGTCATGTGGCTCATGTGATCCAAATGGCGACTTAACTTGGGGACCAGAGAGTGCATACAATCTACAGAGGGTGTCATAATGTCATTAGAAATACTAGACAGTTTGTAGGTAGATGTGTGTCTCTGTCTAAATTCTACAAACAGAGATGAAGAAAAGTGTGTACGTCAGATCCATTATTGTTAGGAGTCATTTTAATCGGTTATTAAAGAAATGGCAACTGTCCTTTTACGTAGTTGATTAAAATATCCTTACGGGGCAATGCTGAAATAAATGCAAGATATGGTTAAACTTTGGGAATTACAAAATCACAAATGATTTTATCACTTAAGGTGGAAAGTGAAATCTAGCTTCAGTGGAAGTAGCAAATTTCTTTTTGCTATGCCAGTCTTTGACGAGGCTCTTAAATAGAAAAGCTGTTTGGTTGTGCACACAGGGAACTTCTTAGTGGTGTTGTACTTACTAAAATACTCCAGAACTTAATATACAGTAACATTCTTTTTGAAGAGGGGAAAACTTGAACAATATTCCATTTGAGTGGCTGTCAAATAAAAACTGACTTGATTTAAAAAAATAGACTGTAAGACATACGATAATGTAGCAAAAGTGGGAGAAATATACTTCATAAAATACAGGAAGCTGCTAGCATAATGCAATTAAGATTTTTCAGTCAAATATGCTGTTTGTGCTGCCCACTTTCCATGCTAGAAATCTTTGTTTCTCATTTTCAACCTAATTTTTTGGTGTATGTCATGACTCCTCAGGAGTATCAAGAGGAAGTTTTTATGCAAGACAGTGGTTTCTGAGATTTGTGTGACAAGCCTGGGTAAAATTCAAATGACTCTGTGATTTAATCCATTTGGAGCTGTTGCACTAAATCACTGTAGCTGTTGCTGACATACCAGCCCACAGAAACCTGGAAGCCGATGATATAAGTTTATCTGCGTATCTACAGGTGAAAACTCAGGCAGCCTTGAATTGCGGCGAGAAGCGTTTGCCTCTGTTCTGAATACATTTGGGGAACGAGCAGGGTCTGCTTCTCTGAGCACTCAGTAAGAAGTCTTACTGTGCTTTTTCCCCTGAAATAAATTGTCCTCAAGGTCATGCTATCTTTCAGAATATACAGTAGGAACTTTCCCTTCTATTCCCAGTGACGCAGGGCACTACCTTATTTATTCAAGAAACACAGATCGGGGAGCCAAAAATATTCATAAATTGCCTGTCGCTAAAGTAAGTATCCGCTTGACAGGTTTGTAGCCAGCCTCAGTCTGCGGCAACGGCCGCTGCAGTTGGGAGCATGAGTTTCCTGCAGTCATCCTGTCTGCGTTCTCTCCTGTCTGCAGAAACCGCTGACTTTCTGGGCTGGGACTCAGCTTACAGGTAAAAGGAAACAGAGAACCAGGGAGGCTTCAGTCACCTGTATAAACCCTTTTGACGTGGCTTTGGGAAAGTGAGCAGTAGCATTAACCTTTCACTGTTCTGATGCCCGTTTCACACCTGCTGTTACTTTATTTATGAACTCGGAGGTCTCAGCTGTACCCCTTTAAGCTGATTGAATGTGTTACAGAACAATAGCAAGATCCATAGTGTCTGGAATTGCAGGTAAGGGTATGAATTGTGAGAAATAGTTCACAGAGGGTAAAATTGAGACTATTAGAACACAACAGGAGGTAAGATCAAACAAGATATGTCACTTTATAAATGAAGAAAGAAAAGTTAGAATTTTCCATTCTTGGTTTTCCTCTCAAGAAAGCAATTTTTAACAAGTCCGGAAAGGAATCGGCACAAAGATTAGGGCCTTTAGCTTGCAAGTCAATATGAAATGGATATGAAAACTCTGAGCGGCAGAGCAGCACACGCAGGCAAATCATCCAGGCACCTATTTCTGGCTAGACAATTTTTCACTTGTTTAATCCAGGTGTATTTTATTTTCGGTTAAGGTATTGTTTCAGAGGCCATCAAAATAGCATTGCTCCTTTTCAGAAGAGCGCGTGACTGACATCGTCACTCACAACCGTGGCTGGCTGCTGGCAGCCACCACGGAGCCTCCCAGGGACAAGGGCCAGGGAGACCATCTTCCGCCCCTGTGGGACAGAAGGACACGATCACGCCGTACGCCTGTGCTGCCTCTTTCCCAGTGGGCAAAGAGGCAAGTTTAGGTCCCGAGTTGTCAGGCTGGCACCTGATGCACCGTTCAGCATCCATTACGGTGGCTTAAACATTTGCAAAAAGAAGCAAAGAGGAAAAGCTGTGTTTCATCCAGATCCTCTGCCAAGTGATACTTTGTCCCAGTGGGGTTTAGCTCCCGTTTTACTTTGGGTAATCCTCTGAGGTTAGGAACGTGTTGTATGGATGTTGTGAAGAGGAGATGGAAGTTTCTGTGGGGCCTCTGTAAGTCACCAGATATGGGCTGAGGAACTTGACTTGCAGCGTTTACCTGCCACACAGCATTATGCCCAGGAAGCTTTTGGCTGGAAGAAATACGGTGTAATGTTAAGGTTCTGTTCTGTTCTTGAGTACATTCTTTCTGGCAGCTGCGCTGGAGTGCAGCTATTGAGCCTCCCGCCTTGTGCCAGAAACTCGGCCATTCCTTCCACCACAGAGGAGAGGACTGCAGAGGCAGTTCTACTCATTAAACATATTTTTCCCCTTTAAATCCCTTTTTGTAATTTTATTTTTGGATGAACCAACAAATAAAGGACTCTATTATGATAAACGGAGTACTTGCGGCAGCTGTAATGCCCAAATTGAAGTTGAAGCAGGAGGTTTGAAATGTTTCCATATTTCATAATGAAGCTTTAGTCAGTTCTGTCATCACTGTGCTGAGCCAGATAATGTCTGGGAAGAAATACATGAGAGCTTCCCTGTCCTGTTTTGGGATAGAGGAGAGGGGGGTGCCAAGTTTGAGCAGGTGGAGGAAAGTTATTGCTGTTAAAACATTCCTGAGACTGAGTGCGTGTGAGGAGAGCGCAGCCCAGGCGTGGTGCTCTGGAGAGGTTCTGGACACAACTGTAGTGCAGATGCAATGGCCATGACATCATGTGGAGGGCAGCTGGGGAATGAAACTGGTGTTTGGACTGGGAGTGTTTCCAAAACAATAGCCAGTTCTTTCCCTTTGTCCTCTCAGTTATACCACCTGTGTGCCTGGGAAAGGCACAGCCTGTGGAAAGTCTCCAGTAAATTGTAGGTGTGGAGCGAAATGCCTGGAGAGCACAGAGAGGATAGGCAGTGCCAACCCTAGCCACTACCTTATTAAATTTAAGATGAAAGGCCTCAACCCCCTTCCAGTCTCTCTGCAGACAGCCCCGGATTCAAATTTTCTGAATCCTGCAAGCTGCCCTGCTCAGGAAAGTTAATAACGCTTTCAAATACCCGCCTTATGGTGAAGGGACCCCTGGCAGAAGTAGGTGTTTGGAAGTAGATGCCAGAGTGAACCAATTTCAGGATGGCGTAACTTCTTCCAGTTGTGAAGTGTCTTTTAGGATCTCTCTTGCATGCCCTGCAGAACCGGCAAGTAAAGGGAAAACCCAACCTCTGACTCTTTTCTTTGTGTTGCTGGATATCCTGCTCAGATGTGTGCAAATGTTTCTTTCTTTCCTGCACTAGATGCATCAGCTGCTATTCAAAAGCTGTTCAGGTTATCACACTACTGTATGATTCTGCTGTAATTCCCATCTCAGATGAGCTCTGCTGAACAGGACCATGATCAGAACAGAAAGATTTTTTTTTTTTTTTCCTCCCAGCTTCTTTGCATTGGCCTCTTGCAGCAGCCCACCACGGAGGGCACAGGGCAGAGCAGCCCCAAGTGTATCGCGTCCTTTCGGGGGTCTGGCACGCCATCTCTCCCCGCTCCGATGAGCATCCGAGTGAATGCTTATTTGCAGTTCTCATGTAGTCAAGGCTGAGGTCTCTGCTCAGTAGGCAGTAGCTGATGAGGGGCAGGTAAGTTTGCTAATGAGCGAGCCGATTGGCCTACTTCTTAAAAACACTTTTTAAGCTAATTGTAGAGTTCTGAGGTAATGGCTAATTTCTGCCAGATAAAATAATCTCCTCTCTGGCATGGCTTTGAGGTGATCCACCTCAGCTGTATCTTACATTGAGAAGGGAGTGCCAGGAGGTGGCAGATGCATTTCTACCTGAGACTTGGTGTAAGGGGCCTGGACAGTGCCGGCATCCTCAGCAGCATGGAAACAGGATCCTTATCGGACCTGCGTGTCCCAGGCTCAGGGCAGACACTGCCCTCCAAATGTTACCTCTCCTGGAACAACATGCAAAAGAAGGAGGGGGGAAAAAAAAAAAGCATCTGGTGATCTTTTTCCAAGGGAGTATTAGAAGATTCTCTCCCATGTGTCAGTTGTGTGAGCTGTTAAAGCGCTAGTTTTTTTCTAGAAAAACAAAAATATCTGAGCTCTTATGCAGTGAAATGGAAGGCTGTGTCATGGCCATGCTCCCTTTTCAGTGTTCAGTTTTCCTACCCTGGCTTTGTATGTGCAAGGGAATCTCTACTAAGAAAATCTCTTTACTGCTCTTGTTGCAAGGAAGTTTGTTTTTAAAAATAATTTTAAGTAAAAATGGAATAAACTAGGTAGGAGAAATCTAGTGCCTCTCTGCCTGCTGTGCCTCCCAAACCTGAGATCATTCTCACTTGAGTGGCTGGTATTGGGTGGTTTTGCTCCTCATGGTGCAAAAGGCATTTTCTCTTCTGCCCCGTCTGACAATGTATTTGCATCTCGTGCTAAACAAGTGAAACGCAGCCCTCTTTGAAGTGCATAGAGCCATTTATTTCAAAGGGCAAGCACGGAGTGTGGCATGTTGGCAGTGCACTTGGCTGGAATTTATCTTGAAATGCTGAGATGTCTTTTGTGTGTTTTTATAATTACTTCATTAGCACCTCTAAAGTCTATTTCACTATCTTCTAAATGTTCTGGGTAGAAATTCAGAGTCAGAGAGGTGTATCTGAGCAAACGGAAGAAGTTTGGGCGCACTTCCCAGGCCAGCGATCTTGACCCATCAGACCAGCGGCAGCACCCAGCCCTCTGGAGGACAGAGTTGTCTCCGAGTCGGCTTCACCCACAAGCACCACGTGCTTTTCCCGCAGGCTATTTCTTACACATACATAAGGGAAACTCCCTTAAAACAGTCACTTCCTTAACCTTCTTTAAGGCCCTCTGAAGACTCATCTTGGATGCCTGCTGATCCCTGCCAGCTGGCAGTGCCGAGCTGTTGCTGAGCAGAGAGTTCTGCTTAATGTGCATAATGCTGCTTGCTTTTCCACTTCCTCCTCCTCCCTCCCCTCAAGTTTGTCTCCTCCACCTGCTGCATCTTGTTCTAATCTGGTTTGTGAGCACTTTGGGGCAGGGACTGTCTGATTTATAGCGTGTCTGCATGGCCCCTAGCACAAGGTAAAAGCTATTAATTCAAATCACCCTGTACTTAAGAAAGCTTTATGGGATCAATACAGCTGTGCTATTAATAAATAACCCAGCTACGGTGTAGTAACTTCATACTGTACGTCACCTTAGAATAGCCCCATAACCCATTACAGAAAGGGTGTCATTTCCTCAAAGCTACGGCTGTAACCAGACCTGAAGTGGTCGTTGTGCTGTCGAATCCTCGTCACAAAGACAGCCCAGCCTGGGCACAGTGCTGGCAACGTTGACTTGATCTGTAAGAATGACAGAAATGCTAGAAGTGCTGCGGATACTTTCTCCTCAAATCACAATAAGACTGCATCACAATTTATTTAAAAGTTTTCTTATTTTCTGCTTTGAAGTTGTGACTCATTTAACATTTCTGTGGTGTCTTTCAGATTAAAAATTATTAGTGGTGTTTGCTCAAATGTTTCACTTGTGTGTGTTTGTTTTAAATTCCTACATAGGTGTTGACTGAAGGGAAACGGTTAGAAATAAATGGTGTAGTGACTGTTTGCTTATTAATAGTCTTACTCTGGTGCTTTAGAACATGAGGTTGCGTGTAGCTGGCAGCGTGACATTCTTCCTTGGGATATATTAATGTGAATCCTGCCTGAGTCGTGCGTGTGCCCTGCGAACACTGCGGGCTCAGCAGGGCTCTGGCAAGTGGTCGCCCCGGTGCGGGGGGCAGAGGGGCAGCCCACCAGCATGAGCTGGGAGGCTGTCGTGTCCCTTGGCCACAAGAAGCAGCAGCTATCAGTTGGGGAGGGTACTTATCATTTGGCCACGAACAGCATTACCGTAGCAGATCAGTGGTTTTGGGCTACTTGTATTGACTGGTGCTATGCAGCTGTGACACGGTATCATCTCATCTCAGGTTATTTTTTGCGGACTGCCAAAGGCTGTCCTGGTGTGACACTGTGTCTATGTTATTAAACATATGTACCCCGAGACGGTATCACAAAATGACATCCTCTGAGCAGTGGATTCGAAGACAGCCCAGACAAATATGTGAGAACGCGATGCTGTAGAGCTTTTCCCAGTGATGTGAGACCCCAGACCTTGGGCGATGTGTGGCAGACCATCACACTCAAACCTGGGAAGTGGCGGTGCACGCAGTTACACAAATGCATTGCCACAGAGGCAGTAGGTGCTAGTGAGCTGTCTGGGTAAGGAGCTTGTTTAAAACGCTCTAAAGAGAAAGCATTTGTCCTTGCTTTTACTCCCTGGAGAAGTAAGTCCCATAAAGCTTTAGCAACGTGTGTCTGAGCTTTTAAGCTCTGCCGGAGGCCCTGTGAGAGTTTGAGATTGCCGGACCGATACCTGTTCCCTGCAGCGTGCTGCACCCCGAAGGTGGGGTCTGGGAAGTCAGTGGGTCTTTGTGCATGACTCTGACGTCCTGCCAGGTGATTTTCATATCAAAAGGTCTCCTCCCATTCCATCTGACTGAACTCTAACCTCATCACAATGAGGAAGCAGAAGCACATGCTGGGTTTGATGTTCCTACAGGTACAATCTGATTAACTGCATTGGAGAAACCGGCTAGGACCTATTTTCCTGCTGTGACCTCTCTCTTCCAGGGCTTCACAAGCTTCTGGCACAGCTTTGGCATCCAACCTGCAGAGTCAGGGGGTGCTCCTGAGGGTGACAAAACCAACTGCAGAGCCCTCGAGCTTGCACTTGCTCCAATGCCATGCGGCCAAATGAAAAGAAAAAAAAGGCAGAGGGGGTGGCGGAGTTCCTTATGTCCTGACTTCAGAGATAATGAGAATGGTTTTGCTTCCACATTGTTTTCAGTAGAACTGGGAATACCTTGGCGATTGACAATTGATTTTGAAGGTGTAGTATAAACAACTGACCGTTTAAAGATCAAGGGGACACTTATTCGTCCAGTGTTGCTGCTGCCCCTTCCACAAGCATCATCCCAGACAAGTCATTCATGAGTTAAGCATTCTGTCTGCGTGCTGCCTTGGAGGTGATATTTATCAGCTGCAACTCTTGGTTGTATGTAGCTATGCATACCAGCTGCACGTGTAATTCATCTTTAATAGTATATTTATGATTCAAACTGGGCCTTTCTGTCTTTTTTTTTTTTTCAGGCTATTTTAAAATTGCTCATGTGGCAGGGCATTCATTATTTCCACTAGATGACTACATTTTTTTGTTCCATAGTAGGTTTGAAAAAGGAGTGTAGTAGTTTACTGTCTACTGAAAGTGGCTAATTAAGAATTGTATTTCTCAAATTAGTATTTGGAGCAGTTTTCCTGAAGACTGTCATGGGAAGAAAATTATTGTAGTACTTTTTCCAGAAGGTGATAAAGCTGTAACAGAATGTAAACTTTTCCTATAGTTTCCTATAGGTGAAAGCTGTTGACAGAAAAGCCTTGATTTGTGATCTAATTTGTCTGTGCTTCAGGAGCACCTTTTTGAAAATGGCTAAATATATAAAGATTAGTGTGATGCAAATAAAGTTTTCTGTATGAGGCTGTACTTTCCTTTTGGTTTGCATATCCCAAGTGTAACTGGTTTGTGAATGATTTTTTTTTTTTTTAAAGGTGAGCCCACTCTATCCCAGCTGGAGAATATACGTTCCATTTCAGTGTTATGAAAATGTGTTGTGAACAAACTTGTGTACAGAGGAAAAGCATGGTGTGCTGGTGACTGAATAGGGATTAATTTGTTGACAAAATCACAGTTATTGGGTAAAATCACTCAGTAAAGTACTACTGTGTTTAACAACAGTCTTGACAATGGAAGAAGCAGATCATAGTTTGACTTGCATTATCAATATGCTGCTGGCTGCTTTTCCTTTCACACTTTGTGATAAGTTACTACATATGGGGCTAGAATATCATTCACCAGGTGTAACTGTTATTAGACCATTGTGCATCTTAAGCTGCTATTTCCAAACAGATTCTGTAGTACGGATTTTGTTAGGCAGCTTCTGCAATGACAGAGCTTTTTGGTGTTCAGCCTTTGGGTTTTGTGGCTGAGGCTTTAAGTCAAAACCTGCTGAAGTCACTTTTGGCTCTTTTGTTGTTAATAGGTCATCGTGAAGCCTAGAAACCCAGGTGTAGTTACACCAGAAAATACTGGGCATATGTAGATATGAGCTGGAAATGCCATCCCGTCTTACATGGGTATCCCATGTCGTAGGTACTGCCTTGAGCAAAGACATGAAAGCTTTAACTTTAAGGACAAAAGTCCAGAGTTATTCCACAGATGAAAGAAAAGCTCAGGAGGTGGATGGCTAGCGTATCAAAAACTCAAGGCCTGCAGCTTATGTCAGCATTCACCATCACAAATGGTGTAAAGTCGTGTTCCTCAGGTCTGATAAATACTTTCTCTTTCCTACTCTCTCTCGTACACATTAGAAGAACAAGCAAGGACATGGAAGTGTCTTGTTTGCTTTCTGCCTATATAGTCATGGGACAGTACATGTAACTGGCATGTTCTGATGTCTGGTTTGTGATCCAGGTATGCAGAAGTCAGTTAGTTGAAAGACAAATTCTCAAAGTATCTAAATCATTACAAAATCCAATTCAAGATTTTTCTTTTTTACAGATATTTAGCTGTTATATCAATCAGTATTGCAAAGGCAAAGTGATTTAGGAACTTGTGCTTCAAGCTTCAGTGGCTTTAGATGTATAGTTCTTCTGGAAGCTGACCTCAAAATTTGGCTGCAAAATGTAATGGAACATCTGGACCTCAGATACCCGTGTCATATTGAAAGTCACTGTGACCTACTCTCTGAAGTGCCTACACTGTCTCTTAAAGAATTAAGACCCAGAATTACACGGAAATCCTTGATTATTTTTTTTTTTTACACTGTTTCCATTTCATCCCACACTTTATTTGTTATCACATAAAACCCTTTCTCTCTGATCTTTACTTTTCAGGCATTCTGAGTGACAGCCCTCTTGAAAGCAAATTATTTCCTCTGTTACACAAGGGTAGAGTTATAGGGGGAACTTTCCTGGGTGAGCAGGACTTCTCCCTCTGCTATGCCCCCCCCCCCCCCCCTTTTTTTTTTTTTTTGAAAAACAAACCATGTTTCTTCAAACAAAATGGTAACACTTATGCTTCCATTTCTGCTTACCCCCTGGCCTGGGCTTTGTAAATGTAAGTGCAGATTATGAATGCGTGTGCAGCGTCTGATATTTCTAGGAAGAATACTTTATAACTGAAATCTCTCTTCTCCTGGGGATGAAAGCAAAACAAATTTAAGGATTAAATCACACAGAGGTATAATCCCCAAGGGAAACTTACTTTAGTTATTATGATTATATTACGATGTACGCCTCAGTACAGCAGAAGCTGTGTGAATACCATTTCAGCGGGGAATAATTTTTAGTCTTACAGCCTATAGTACATTATAATGCATTTCTGGGAGCCTGATGAATAATAACTGCAATCCTCAGACTTCTTTGCTTTCTTCAGTTATTTTGAAACTCCTAACCTCCTCTAAAAGAGAAAGGAAAAGAACATGAGATTCTTAAAATAAAAACTTACAATAATTTACTTAGAGAAGCTTTAATCATGCATTAATTGCATGTCTCTAGATATACTTCATGTACACAATGTTTATGCAGTTTATGGAAAAGTAACAACGTGAACCATTTCAAAGAGTCTAGTCCTGCTTTTATGCTGGTCGAAGACCCAAGTCATCAAACCAGGTAGATTTCTGTGCTTGTTCTGTGGAAGTCAACGGCACGAGGCATGAGATGTGGGAAATGAGGATCTTCTGCATATAGCAGTTGCACACTTCTGTGTGATACGCTCATGTGCTGCCTTGAGGCAGCAGATTAACCCCCAGAGCCCACTGTGGACCTGATATTGGGGTACAGCAGTGTACTGACAGCTGTATCGAGATGTGGCGTTTTCACATCCCCCTGTACCATATGAAGGAAATCTACAACTCAATTGTTAGAAGTTCTGGGATTTCAAATGGCATTTCTTTGGAAGATGCAACTGAAGCCTCTCCTGATGTTTGAATGAATATGCAATAAGTGAGACCAGCCAAGCGAAAAACAAAAGGATGTGGTCACAATATAGTAAATGCTAAAAGTCACAGGCACGATAACTGGTGAGCCACATGGCCAGTACACTGTCTGGTGGTGTTTAACAGCACTGTGCCGAGGAGCAGTTGGATGTACTGCCATATTAACAGCGAATGAACTACACTAGCAAACTGCTATTTGGTTAAGTATTAGTGTTTCCTGTCTGCATAACCAGATCCTTATCCTGCCCCGCATACTATCATATTTCACTGTTTCTATTTAACAAACAACACTGTTTATAGATGCTTAACTAAAGAACAGACTAAGTGACTTGACCAAGGTCACACAAAGAGTGTCTTGGAGCAGGAACTTGAGCGCAGGTCTCCAAAACCCTGGACTGGTGTCCTTCCCATTAGGTCATCCTTCCCGTGAAGACTGAAAATCCGTATTGGTTGCACCGTTGCACTGTATACAGCTTCAGAACAGCTGCCGCTAGAATACTGTGCTCCTTGCAGAGCACTTCATTACCAGGAAGATATTGATTGACACATTGGAGGGAGTTCAGAGAAGAGCAACAAAAATAATTAGGGAGTGGAGAGATTGACTGGAGAGATTGATTTATGAGGGAAGATTAAGTGAGATAAATATGTATAGCTTGGCTCACCCGCAGCTGAGGATGGTGCACGATAAGTCTGCAAATATTTAAAGGGTGTAAACAATCAGGAGGAAGAATTACCAATACTGGTCCAGTCTATTTGTAATTTGGTGGTACCACGTGCTATTGTTGTACAGAGCTTTCTCACAGCATGGGTGGGCCACAGAGCCTTCCTCTGAACACTCTTCAGGGAAAAAGTGGCCGTTGGAGCTTTGGGATTGGTGTGACAGTACAGCAGGGATGCTCCTGTGGGCATGTGGCTGGGACATGGGAGTGTGCAGTGGTTTCACTCAACAGGGTCATGGGCTCTACCTTGTGTGAGTTTGGAGGGTGATTTCTGACCTGGAACAGCAGGATCTAAAGTCAGGCTCATACCGAATGTGTGATACACTGTAGAGGAAACAGAAGAATTGTAGTTAATATCACTTGCATCAGGTAGTGTCAGTTGCCGTGGTAACTACAGTACTTGATTATTATGGAATAGCAGAGCAAGAAGCCAGGTAAAGCTTGTGGAAATTCCTAGTAGATCTGGATTGGATAATCCCAGTTTTAATCAACCATAGAATGAGTTGGGGAAAAAAAGCCAGCTTAAATAAATCCCCAAATAACACCTGAAATTCCATTTTTCAAGAAGGAAGTGGATTTCATAATAATAAACCCTCCCTGACCCTGTAGCTTTAATAGTTTCAGGTGACATTCACTGACTGACATCAAATAGTCATGGGCCAGAGCTTGCTGGATGTCATTGTTTATCCAAGACAATTTCCATTGTGTCATTCTACGAATCTAACGGGTGGGTTTCTTAAGTCATTCTTGTAGTGAGACAGTGCCAAGTGTTCCTGTGTCCTGGGGCAACCCCTCTGCTTTCTGTGACTGCGTTTAATCACAAGCAGAAGCCTGGGGTCTCTTGGCTTGGCAAACATATACACTGAAGCAGCGGAGCTGTTCCCTATTTTTTATCTGTCTGTCCACTCCCTTTGTAGAAGAGGAAAAAAGAAATCTCAAAAACATTAGTTCCCTTTGTTTTCCAAGTAGGCGGCCTGCTAAAATCAGGGAGGCACACCTGAGTCTCTGGTACATTGTTATCAGAGAGCTGTTGTCAAGTTAATTATGTGATAAAAAGGCAGAAGGGACAGATAGGTAGGAACAAATCAGAAAGGAAAGGCAAGCATCAACAAGATGAGGATGGGGAAAGACTATCTTGTTGCTCGTTGGAGCCTGCGAACAGGAAAAGCCCTCAAAGAGCTGTGATGCTGTTGGCTATATCAGACATTGCACACCGTGGAGAGATGCATCCCCCCAGGGAATGCAGAAAGTTCTTCTGCTGTTCCCCTTTTGGCTCAGCAGAGTAAATCCTGTGCAGTCCTTGTAGCTTTGGCTTTGATACAAAGTTCAGTAAGTTTTGCCTTCTGTGTGTGGAACAGTCTTTGAAGGGTGTGATGGCAGAAAGAGAAGAGGATTCAAGGCTGTTGGGTCCAAGGTCCAGAGCTACCTAAGAAGAAGTTGCAGCCCAGAGCTAAAAAGAGGTGACTAGGATGGGAAGAAGAAGAAAAAAAGTGTTTGCTGTAAAAATTGTTTAAGCATGAGCAAGCCGCAGAAGGCCTCAGAGACAGGGACATTCTCCAGGGATAGGTCCCTTAGTCAGAAACACATCTGAACAGGGTGGTCATGGAAACCTTTCTGTGTCATGGTTCTTTAACATTCTTTGCTTGTTTCTTTGCACAACGAAAATGGATCCTCAGGCAGACCCCATACCTTTCTTAGACTTCTCAGCCCACGCTTCTCCAAAGAATTGTTCTCCTCTGCCTTCCCAGTGCAGGCTGCTGTCAAATCCTCTGGACGGGAGCAGTGCCTGCCCTTGAGGAGCAATTGGCAGAATGATGGAGCCATGGCTGTCCCTTAGCCTGGGGGAAGAGCTGGAGCAGCGGATGCAGCCTGCAGCTCTGACCGCAGCGGGGAGAAGGCACAGAATTGCCAGGAGAAAGGGGACTGCTGTGTTTTGTTTTTAAAAAAGGAAACTGGTGTTTTAATATAAAAACAACAGAACCTTTAGGGTGCTTCAAAATACGAGTGCTTAGCAAGGTGGTGTTTTTCATGAGAAACGGGCTGTTCGTGGTGTAGTAGGGGACAAAGGGTTCAGTGGTATAATCTTGAGGAAATTAACAGCAAAAGATCACGCTTCTGTAGGGACCTTTAGTTGTCTTTTCCCTGTTGTGACAGAATATATCATCCTTGCTGTAAACTTCAGCAGGAGGGAGCCTCCTGCCCTGTGGTCAGGTCTGTGGCTCTGGGGAATTATCTTTCCCAACCCTGCTGAAATGTCTGTGGAGAACAACTGCGTGCCTGTGTGCGGACTCTTCTGCAAGGGACCTGTTTGTTTCCCAAGTTTTCAAAGAGTGTTTTGGGATTTGCCTTTTGGTTTTGGTTTTTCTTTTGCCATTCCCTAGGGTTGCACATATGTGCTAATATCCGATCAAACTGAGAAGAACCTCTTTTCATATACTAAAGTTTTCACTTAGGTATCATTACTGTTGGCATAGATCTAGGACTTGTGTCAGGGACCCCACTTTTCAACATACCTGGAAAAATGAAGAGGTTTGAAATTGTTAAGCCCAACTGTCTGTGAAAATATAAAATTTCACTGAAATCTCTGCAGATTTTCTACAGCATGTCTAGACGGGAACTTTGGCTTTCTGGGGTGGAGGAGGACACAGAATGTGCTTAGTCCATGCCAGTGAAAATGTTGGGGTTTTTTTCTGATGTTTTTTAATTGTACATGTTAACGTAAAGGAAAAGTAGGCAAAAATTGCATTCACGTGAAGTCAGCAAGTGGATTGCTTGGTGTTGGTGCACAATAAATAGATTTGGGGGGATGTTGTTTGAAGGTGTATTTTTCTACAGTGTCTCAGTTTACAAAGACCAAGTACGCTGATCTGTGAAAGTGTCACCTGGAATTAAGCGTATCTACAACCGAACTGCGTTGATGTGTGCAGCTGTGAAAAAAAAAATTGCTAACACATAGTTGCATGTACACAACTTTTTGGGTGAGCTTTCTTGATGCTTGCCTGCCCTACCTCCTCCTCCTGTGCATGTGAAAGAAAAGCCCACGGCTTGTACTCCCGTCCCAGCTACTGACTTGTGTATTCCTCTTCTCTTTCTCTTTCTCTTTCTCTTTCTCTTTCTCTTTCTCTTTCTCTTTCTCTTTCTCTTTCTCTTTCTCTTTCTCTTTCTCTTTCTCTTTCTCTTTCTCTTTCTTTTTCTTCTTTTCTTTTTCATTGCAAGCTCTGTTTGTGGTTATACAGTCAGGTCTCCACAGAGTAATTTACTGGCAGAATCTCTCCCAGAATCCAGCTTGAAACCAAGCTGTAAAAACAGCTGAGAGTGTAAATAATTCATGCAGACAATATGACTTTTTTATGTAAATTCGGTGCATTAACCCTCTATTATAATGATGGACGACAGATATGGGCGACGTTGCCTTGGTAAGAGCTAATGGATGGCCGCCATAAATTCACTGCACATTTTATTGTGTTGCTGGAAATTGTGCCTTCAGGCAATGCTGTTTACTTTTATGTAAAACTCAGGGTTCCCTAAATATTACAAATATTTTACATCCGACTCCTCAGCATTTGGGCACAGCACACAAATCAAGCTTTCTTCATCTGAGTTGTAATTAAAGGTTTGGGTTTTTTTCAGGGACAATTATCTAAAACTATAAAGAGAAATATTTTTTCCCCTTTAGATGTTCAGTTGTTGATGTATTAGCGAAACCTTTGAAGAAAGATATTAAATAACTGCAACATATAACTTTGCATTAGGCTATATGTTGTATGCATACATAACAAATTTGGAAATAGTTTCTTGTTACTGGTTTTTATTTTTTACCATTTCTTGTGCTTAGTTACACATAAAATATTCTTTTTTCCCCGTACATATGCTTCTCTCTATAATTCATATCTATTTTATCAGGGTAATTCTCTGAACCGTGTCCTTGAGGAATTCTGTCTCTCAGTAAACATGGAAATTTCAGTTCATTTCAGGGCATTTTGAATGAAGAATTTTTGGTTACTTTTTGGTTTCATATGTCACTGTTTTGCACAGACCTTAAGTAAATTGGGATGACACAGGTGATTTTTCTCACACAAAATGGTTTCAGCAAAACATATACTGAAGTACAATGTTTTAGGTTTTTTAATATATAATTATTATAATAAGTATACAATTAATGCATCTTAAACCTTCAATTTAATCCCATAGTACACTGCAGCTTTGGAAAAAGAAAACAAGAAAAAAGCAGTCGTATGTAGAAAAGGATACTACTGCTTCCGACAGTGTGAATTGAATCCCATTTGTAACAAAGGTAGTTAACATCAGGAACAGCGGCGTGCTCGTCCCTTTGCGTGTTTGCCAAGCGCTGGTTGGCCAGAGGAGCCTAATGACTGCAACGGTCTCTTGGGAGCACTGGATGTGGCAGTTTATAGAAAGCTCTGTTGGAATTTCTGAGGGAAATCTTGTAGATTAGTTGTGATAAAGGCATGTCCTCTCAGTCTCCTTCTTTCAGTGGAATGTGCCATTTCTTGGCAGTTTTGTTTTGGTATCTGTATGAAAAAATGCTGCACAAAGTTGAGTATGAGTGATTTCAACTGAGCTAGCAAACGTAGAAATGCATTACACTTTCCAAAAGACCTTAATTTCCTGAGGACTAAATAGAAGGCACGCTGTAAGAGAGGTAAAAAAACACTGAATAGAAGAGGAATGCAATAACTATGAGGGGAAAAAAAGGCTAATGAAATCAGTCTTGTGAATCACATGTATATTAAGCAAAGGCTAACAGTTTAATTGCACATAAACCTATTTAATAATTGGATTTATTTTGTGTCCTGGCTATGCATGCTCCTTTCAACTATATTAGGATGTCGCAAGGCAGACGTGTATAAGCTATAACCAAGGGCATTGACTTATTTTTTCAGTCTTTAATATTGACTGAGATTCCTAAATTTGAACTTTCAGATTTTGTACCTTATTCTTCTGACGTGCTTTACTGCCCTGAAGCCACTTTGCAAAATTCATAGCGGCTTTCACATGCTCTGATGCTTCTTGGGACCAATTCAATCCTGAACAATAGATGTGTGTGCAGTAGAGCCAGGAAATGTTACACAGGAGATCATGGGCTTATTCCCCAATAACATTTTGATTTGTAAAGTATTCCACTACACAAAACACACACAGGAGACAACATTAAAAAACATTAGAGACTGTAGCCAGCAATAGAGAAAGGTGGCTTAAAATACAGATTGACAGCGTGGCCTGGGATATAGACAGGACACACTAAATAATCAGTGGAAATGTCATAGAAAGTGTTTTCAATATTTTACATTATTCAGCCATTTAACAAGTGTCTCCTGGGACAGCATTTTGCCTTTAAAAACCCCCACCCAACACTAGCATCCAGACAAATGGTTTCTTTTCCTATTGTTTAAAATAAATGAGTTTTCTGTAAGTCACACATCCAGAGGAGGCCAGTTTTCCAGTCTTGTTCCTTGTCCAGTATGTTTCCGTGTGGAGCAGACACAGACGTGGAGCACTGGAATGAGGTTTAGGGCAGGTTTGCTTTTTCTCCCCACCAGTTTGATCTCTTTTGAAGAGGTGTTGTCTATAATCTAGGATGTATAAATGTTCAACAGGATCCCATTCTTCTGTTCCTTCTGTGGAGCAGAGTATTCCTGGATCCGTGGATCACTACTGTGCTCTGGTTGATGATATGCAGAGCATAAGGCATCATTCTGTCCAGGTATGCAATTTAAAGGTCAGATGTTCTGAACTCTTGAATATTAATCTATGGCTGTCACCCTGTCTTGGACAATTTGCTTTTAGGTAATTTGTTGCAAGCATTAGAAGACTTTGGCTGCACAGGGGAAAACAGCGCTTTCCTCCCAGTGCTGCGGTACCAGCTGTGTGACAGTGGGGATCTGGGAGGTGATCAAAGGAGGTGCAAGAAGGGCTTGAAAGTGGACAGGATGCCTTGTAGGATTGTGAAGGGACCATTTCTCTTCCTAGTGATGAACACATCCCCGAGTCAGTCCAAATACGATCTGCAATTAAAGATTACTACAGACCAGAGAAATCCAGACAGGACTCATCTATGGAAATTAAAGAGTCTTTCTCTGTAATTTGCTCCAGAATAGTAATGTTCTTATATTCTTCATTGGATGTTCATAGAATCATAAAATGGTTTGGGTTGCAAAGGACCTTTGAAGATCATCTACTCAAACTCCGCTCCCATGGGCAGGAACATCTTTCACTAGATAGATTGCTTAAAACGCCATCCAACCTTACCTTGAACACTTCCAATGATGGGACATCCACAACTTCTTGGGCAACCCGTTCCAGTGTCTTTCCACCCTCACTGTAAAAGAATTTTCCCCCTTATGTCCAATCTAAACCTACCCTCTTTCACTTTAAAACCATTGCCCCTTGTCCTGTCACTACAGGCCCTGGTAAAAAGTTTCTCTCCATCTTTCTTGTAAGCCCCCTTTACGTATTGAAAGGCCGCTGCAAGGTCTCCCTGGAGCCTTCTCTTCTCCAAGCGGAATGACCCCAGCTCTCTCAGACTTCCTTCATAGGAGAGGTGTTCCATCCCCCTGACCGTTTTTGCAGCCCTCCTCTGAACCCGCTCCACCAGGTCCGTGTCCTTCTTATGCTGGGGGCCCCAGAGCTGGATGCAGTACTCCAGGTGGGGTCTCATGAGAGCAGAGTAGAGGGACAGAATCACCTCCCTCCACCTGCTGGCCACACTGCCCTTGTTGCAGCCCGGGATACGGTTGGCTTTCTGGGTGCGAGTGCACATTGCTGGGTCACGTCCCATTTTTCATCTACCAGTACCCCCAAGTCCTCCTCCGCAGGGCTGCTCTCAATCCATTCGTGCCCCTGTCTGTCCTCGTACTGGGGGTTGCCCCAGCCCAGGTGCAGGACCCTGCACTTGGCCTCTAAGAGGCTGTTTCATATCAGCTGGTATGTCATCAGCTAGGGAATCAGAATTCAGAGGAGTTCAGGGTAAAGATCACAGAATGTTTCACCCCGAAAGCAAGGAGCAGAGCTTTAGAGCTACAACTGCTGTTACAGCAACAGTGAGTGGAAACAGATCTGTGTGGTGGGAAGGTAAGACAAAAAGCTGCAGCAGCACACCTGAGCGCTGTCATCAGGGCCGTGGTGTTTTCTGATCTTGGGCGACAGTGGGATGGGGTACAAGTTCTTGAGTGATGCTTTCATAGTGCTGATTATACCCATCCTGCAGAAAATATCAGACAATGATGAACTGGGGCTTTGTGGTCAGGCCTCCACCTTCACTGGGAAATCAAAGAAACTTTACAAGTTGGGGTGCCACCTTGTAGACAGTGAGAGTTGTTCATAGTTTTGTAGATGGGGAGGGACTCGTGTC
The DNA here is from genome assembly GCA_013398815.1 of Ibidorhyncha struthersii. NCBI lineage: Eukaryota > Metazoa > Chordata > Aves > Charadriiformes > Charadriidae > Ibidorhyncha > Ibidorhyncha struthersii. Next base: position 186,313 of record VZSZ01005792.1, read on the forward strand.
CCTCTGGGCTATCTGGAGCAGAGCAAGATTTCTGCCCTCCTGTTTCCAGAGCAAGCCAGTGGGTACAGTCCCCTCAGGCCTCGCAGGCGTTGCTTGCCGCCAGACAGGACAGTCGATAACTGGTGAAGGAGTGCAGCCTACATCTTTAGGCAACCCGTACTCTTCCCCTCCTTGCTTGTCTTGCACGGATTTCCAGATTTTGCCGCTAGTTTGAGGTTCCTTAGTGATCTGACCTCAACAATGAGGAATCTTCAGCTTTTTGCCTTGTCAGAAAAAGATATAGGGTTCATCCCACCCTTTGTCCAATATTTAGTCATCTGTCAAAGCTAAAAGATCTGTCCAACTGCAAACTCTATCTAAGCTCTGTCTCTACCTTCTTTACATGAATGTGACAGAAGTGAGGATGTCTTGGAAAGGTGCTGGGAGGACAGGCAGTCCCTATGTACACTGTGGGAGAGGTTTCACTTTGGTGAATTCAGGGGTCATGGAAAGAATGACACCCAGGCTGGCCCACCCATTCCTCATCTCTAAAGGCAGCATTGTCAATATAAGAGTAAAGGTTTTTGCTAGCTGCCGCCTTCTCTGTTTAATACATTTAAGTACTGCACTCTGCATATGAAGAACAGTGATGTTATCAGAAAGCATTCAAAAACATATGTTTTAATGAAATGTGTTGACAACTGCTGAAGTAAAGTTTTTGTTAAGTCTCAAGAGTTTAGCCATGACAAGCAGTATTAATGAATTGAATTAATTAAAAAGCATTTCAAGATGAAACAGGGCCTGTTCTATGTAAAATGCTCTATACATTAGACAAGCATTATGGAAATCACTGCTTTGTACTACACTGTAATGCAGCCATTTATAAAAGCTTCTCAAGATCCATGGATAGCAGTAATTTGGGTTTAGCGTGTCTTTGAAATTCATTGAATGCAGCATGTGCTATTTAAAAGCATGAAATCTGGATAGTTCCACTGCCATCCAAGTTCGTATGGCTTGGAGAGGGAAGCGGGAACTCAACACTACTGGAATGAGCGAGTGGGCATAGAAACGGGGTGAGCTGAAAGAGCACCTGGCAAGCACCGGGAGGCTGGGCTGGTGGCTTTAGGGAGCAGGCTGTCTGGCTAGCAATAACTTGGGGTTCAAAAGTAGTCTGAAATGTGAGTCGCTTTACTAAAAGAATGATCTATCTTGTCTCTGCTGGTCCTCTGCTTGTCTGCCATGAACTCCTTTATGGCTAAGGCTTGCTCTTCCTCATGTCTTCTCCATTTTAGGTTGGTTTTGTGCCCTTCCTAAGAGTAATACCGTCAGCTGTGACCAGTGGCATTACAAAAAAATCAGTATTCCACATCAGATATCCCTACAATGGGCAGAAGAGTCATTTGAGTGTGTGCCCATGTGGGACCTTTCTCTCCTTGGTGTGCGATGCTGTTAGCGTGAGCATCTGGCCTTGGGCCTAAGAAACCAAGCATGAGAAAGGACAGTGCCATCCCACAGCTGGCCCAGAGAGGGGGGGTGTCCACTGGCAGCCTGGAGCAAAGGGCATTCTGCCTCACCTGGCAAAGGCAATCATAAAATGAGAGTCCTTTGCAGGAAGCTTTTCTCAGTGAGAAATGTCTGTCTGTTTGCACACAGGGAGAAACTGTACTTGGGTTGAGTTAGGATTGCGACTCAGATTTGGATGAGTAGGGTAACAGCATCAACACATAACGCATTAAAAGAATATATCTGTGAAATATTATTAAATATCTAACATCTTTGTAATAAAAAATATTAAGATCTTCATAATAAAGTGTTCTTTGTAATAAAAATATGAAGGGTAAAAGATGAGAGAGAAACTGTGAAATGCAATAAGATTTCATACATGTGTAGTAAAGGTTGTTTCATTTTACGTGTTTTAGAATTTGTCTTGTAGCAGACTATTTCAAATGGATGCACCTTTATCTATCTGGTTTGTAATTTGTCTGGGTCTTAATAAAGGAAATTGCATCCTTCAAGGAGAACTAGCCACAAAACTATTGGTAGATTTCAAATGTTGTGAGATTAATACTGACCATTCAATCAAGAGCACGGCCATTCAGTTGAAAAGAAGAAAAAAATCCTAAATACAAAATGATAGAGTCAGGTTCCTCAAGCAGCATAGATAGATGCTTAGAGGATGGTAAAGTTTGGTAACTACTTAGCTACTACACATGCTTCTAAAAATTCATTTGAGACATTGCTTGGAACGTCGCTAAATCTGACAGGCAGCCTGGTTGGTTAGCACAAGGGATAATTCACTTGGCCCTTAGTGTGTTAGGAAAAGAGCTCCAACATTGCGTCCCAAAACGCTTAGGGAGATTCATCCCATGAGCAGGTATGATTCTGCTCTGTAGAAGAAAATAAGAGAGCTTGTTCTGCTACTTCACTAAAACATGAGCAATATGTTTGCACTTGTCACAGTTATTTGCATTGAGTATCTGCATGGTGAGAACTCCTAAGCTTGCTTATACCTGCTAAACAGGCACAGGTAGCGTTTGCGTCTGACCAAAAGAAGTCTCTCCCCCCTGGCTAGATGCTGTACTACATGTAGAGCAGTATCTGCTGAAACGAGGTCTAGCATCTTCTATTTCCCTTCAGACTCTTCTTGCTAACTGGACTCTAGAAAGGATCAAAACACCTTTTCTATGCAGTCATGCTATTTTTAAGGGCTGAAGCAGCCTGGACTTGATTAGCTGACTAATTGCTGCTGAGTCATGCTGGCAGGTGGTACCCGTGAGAGGAAAACTGCCTATAATGGTGATGTGGTGGCACCTTTCTCCTGATGTATAAGGACTGGGGGGAGGTGGAAGAGTGAAATGGTGGCAAGGGTTTGTGTCGCTGCAGCAGGTTTGGGGTGATTTTGAGACTTTAGTCCTGATTCTTTACTCCATTTTATTTAGTACCCCAGGTGTTTTCTATGCAGGGCAGATCTGCGTGTTAAGCTGTGCTAGGTTTCCATTTTGGTATAGCAAACAAGAAATACAGCTGTTAGAAGCTGCCGCAGCAGGAATAACTGAGTAAAGCAGTCTCTGGGAACAGCTACTAAGCAGCGAAGGTGCTTAGCTTGTCTCTGAAGAGGGTCACTGCTCTGTAGGGCCTGGGAAAACTCCTGCTCAAAAATACGCTCTACATTGTTGCGGAGTAGTTAGCAAAATAAAATCTCAGTTGTTGTTCCACACTGTGAAGGCCTAAAGAGCTGGTGAAATATGTGGTTGTGTTGTTGTGGCTTCTTGCTCCAACTGAGTGTGAAGGAGGGAAATGACTTTCAAGTAACGCAGCTAACTGCCCCTTGCTCTTACAATATCAGTATTTCTTGATGCCAGTTGAGTCACAGGAGCAGCGTGTTCTGAGGTCGCACTGTCGGGCAGGGTGACCAGAGGGAGACAGCACGTATGCAGCACAGCTAGGGTGGTGAAAGTAAAGGTCTAGGATGCTGGGCAAATGCTTGTTGCCGCCGACTGGTGGTTAACACTGAAGGGTCCTGTGGTTTTGAAGACCTGTGTTTGGAAGAGCCATACACTATAAAACTGTGTCCATGGGGGACCTGTGGCTCAACTGAACCTGGGCTCCCAGAAGATACAGGTGTTTTAAGCAGCTACTTACACAGAGAAATGATCATATCTAGCATTGCTTAAGCAGCTGATCCTAGAAATTATTTGAAGATACAAAGCTCAAGACAAATCCTGACTGATTCCATTACCAGCAATATTTGCTGATTTTCAAATGATCTGTCTGTCTGCATACAGGTGTATGTTTCTTCATTGTTGCCCTTCCCCTTAGCAAACAATCTCTTGACTGCAGTTCAATTCAGTTCAGTTCTGTGCACATTTAAGTCAAAATATGCAGTTGCTTCCTAATCAAATTATTACAGCATTTAAAAATCCAAATTGTAACCTACTCTATGCACAAGTGGGGAAGTGAATAAAATAGGGGAGGTAGATACTTGTGGGAGAAACAGCAGTAAGAACAGCAGAAAGACCTGGTGATGATGGAATAAGAAATATCACTTGTACTATTTCATTACGGACAACAGTAAACATCTTTAACCCAGCCAAGATCAGCTGTAATCAGGAAGAAGGGAAGAAAATTGGTGTTTGACTGTGTTATTGCCAGAACTTCAAGATGGAATTGCAGCAGCCCTGAGACAGTTGGTCAGACACAATGCCCTGCATTGTCATTTACTTTTAAGAGTAGCAGGACGAGTCTCATCAGTGGAGAATTATTTTCTTTGACCCTGGGGAAGGCTGACTAGCTTTGAAACAGTTTCTAAAGCACAAATTGGGGAACAGTTTCATAAGGCACTCTTTTTTTCCACTCAGTCACAGCTGAGAATAGCATCTGTAGTAGTTAAATGAACATGAGCATTAATCACTTCAAATGATGTAACATACTCAGAATATGTAACAACTACTACTTGAATTATACTTTGCAAGGGGTGATATAGTTACAGTTCGTCCTGCAATCCTGGCTGGAATCTGTATTTAAGCCCAAGTGAAGTAATTTTGTATTCTCAGTTCAGCATACAGTAGAATGGTACAGAATTGCGATAGTATCACTGAGCTGCTTATAAGACACTGGAATTTAATGAGCGGTTAAAAAAAAAAAAAACAAAATCCTTGTAGTCTTCTCCAAGGAGAAACTGCTGTATGTAGTAAGGCAGAAGGTAACACTTCAAAACCTAGGCCACCAGCCATCCTTGCATGTTTGAGGGAGGGCAAGTGGGCTCAGTAGACACTGTCTCTCTCATACACATGCAACATACTACTCGTGAGAAGAGGGAAGTCTGAGCCCTTGCTGAAATTATGGCAGGGAGGGTCATCTCGAGTGCTCTTCTGATCTTTAACCTCATGATGCTGCTGTATGTTTCTTCAAAAGAGCAAATAAGCAGCCTTGCAACACAGACTTGAAGGTGAAGCATGGTAGAGTTACTGATTCTAAATAGTTCACAACCTCACAATAATACAACAAAAGTCTAGTCAACAGCCCCCAAAACAGGGATGAAGATATTCATCAAATCTGATGAGGCTCCTATTAATTAGTGTTGTTAAGTGGTAGTTACACTTTTGTTAGTATTACCATTTGGAGATTTAACTAACAAACCTAATGGGGCTACTCCTGCAAGATGTTAATTAGATATGGCAATTCCACTTACCCATGCAGCCTCGGCACACAACCATCGCACATCAATATTTAATTTAATTACTGATGTTGTGGTGCAAGTCACATCTGATTTAAGAGATAAATATGCTTAATTTATAATGAGATAAAACACATACAGTATGTCACCTTTTGTCATTTGAGCTTTATTAGGTATAGTAAGAAAAGGCAAATGTGAACGTTGGAGAGGCCGTGACGTGGTGCTCTGCATCTCGGCGTGATCATTGTCCTTCAAGTTACCTGAGCTTACACTGTATTATAAATAAGGCACACAGCTGCCGGTGTGCAGGGCACCATTCTACATAAAGATACACTTGTGTCTTGAGTAATTCATCATTTAGTTCATTATTTTGCATAATTAAAAAAGTGAAAATTCATCTTGGATTATATGTAGCATCTCTAGAAATTCATTTTATCAGGGTTGATCACAGTATTCTAATTTGTGTTGATGTGGCCTGGTACCGAGGCCAGGTGTGCAGAAAACCATTCTGCAGCAGCTTCCTTTGGAAGTCAGCCTTCTTTCCATTGGCACTGGACATTCTCTATTCAGAGCTTCCTACAGGAGGCTGCTGAGAACAGTGTCTATAATTGTCATGTCGCAAGATAGAGTTCTGGAGAGGTGCACGCAGAAAGATTGCTTACCACTTTGTATAGTATGGGGGGAGAAGAGGACAGACAGCTAGGCCTTGAGGCTAGTTATGGTGATTAACCATATTAAAGCAGCTTCCAGCCAGGACTGGATCTGTATTTCATAAGGGGCTTTATAACCTGGACTGACAGTCTTAGCCCCAAAGACTTATAGTTAAATACAAAACAAATGAAATAAACAGGTACCATACAACTGGTGCACCAGCTCTGGTGAAATTAAGGAAACTTCTCATGTTCATACTGTTTTATGGAGGATCAAAGCCTTAGAAGGTCCTCTATATGCAGTGTCCTTTGTAAGCCTGTGCTTCCAGGGGTTCACAAGCTAGCACTAGAAGTTTGTGTGGGTTGGAACTTGCTATGCAAGATCTTTGCCTCGGGGCCATTTGGTTTGATGTGTTTGACAAAATTTTAAGAGCGCCTAAGTTAACTGTGCCAAACAAATAGTTTCCTAGAGGCTGAGAAGGTTTTTGGAACTTCCTTGAGGGAAAATTCCCAATTGGCAGAAAATCTGTGAAAGCAAAAGCAGCTCACGACATTGTAACCTACTGAAACACATATTGCTCTCAGATCCATCTGTAATAATTTTTTCTATATTGTATATCACTCTTCTAGTATTAATATTGAGATTAACTAGTATAATGGGAACCTGTTGGGCCATCAAGAATGGTTAGGGGAGGAGGTAATTTCAGTATGGTCTGGGAGCTCCTCTCGGAAACTAAAAGAGCCAGCCAACAAATCAAGACTGTGAAAGCCTTCAGCTGTCCAAGCCTCTTTTAATACCCACTCATCCAAAAGAAAACTCATGGGACAATAAGAGGGGGAGCACTAATGCATGAAGCATAAGTGGAGCAATAGGCAGGGAATAATAGAAGTGCCAGTGCTTGCAGAGAGGGAGACTCTTCTTCAAGAATAATAAAATAGAACTGCTGTTTTTTCAGCTCCATGACCCAGTGTTGTAGGTGGTCACCATGGCTGGCACCGTGATCTATTGGTATGATGGATGTACTGCAGAGTTTCCAAAGGGTGTGACTGAGGTGTGGAATTCGACAGTGCTGAGCTCACACCTTCTGTCAGCTGCCAGAAGTGGGAGAGGCATCCTGGGACCTGTTCCCTCTAATTACACTCCCTGGTCTTGACAAGTAAATGCATCTAGAATCAGAGAATGGGGGATGGAGGAATCTGTGGAACCCATAGCTCCATCAGCCAAACCTAACATTGAGGAGTGATGTATTAGGAACACTTTCCCCATGAGACCAGCAGCCTGCATGACTAGCCAAGAAATGTATGGGAGACTAGAAATAATCCTCTTCGAGAAGAACCTGTAATTTTCCCCCAGGAGAGAAACAGTGCTACAGCTGGAAGGACAGGGTAAGAGCAGCACTGCCTCCAGCTCTGTCTGAGCATACTGCAAATCTACAACTTGCATGGGAACACAGAGGCTGAACATCACCATAATGTACACGATAGTGTGTGTTCATCTGAAGAGAGAGTGGAGGAGGTAATAGTGTAGCTCACAGTGATTTGGCTTTCAGAGAATATGTAACACATTATAGCAATGCCATGGGTATGCCCTGGGCAGAGACAGACTGGGGTAGTTGTACCAGGATCAGTAGCTAAAACAGAGGTGTAGCATAAAATTAAGCTCTTGTAATGAAGTTGCACAGGTTGATGGAGGCTTTATTCTTCTGTGTGGTTAGCAGTTGTATTGATACATGAGGCACAAGAGAGCCCTATTCTATCTTCCTTACAGCGCTGCTTTGGTAAACGTTTGTTTCTTCTCTTGTATTTCTGAGAGCTTGCAGTCTAATCCTGAGCTAGTTCTGAATGCTCCAGTTTTATATTGTCATGGGGACATTTTATAAGTTCTCCTGTGGCAGAATGTGGGTTGTGTGTGCCATGAAGTATACACGTGAGCTGATTAGAAAAGTGGCTGATCCTTCATGGATCAGCATGCAGGGAAGTGTTAATAGTCTTTGTCTCTTCTTTCTTCCAAATTCCTACCTGTCCTCACTGGGGAGAAGCTGAGCACAGTCTGGCCCAGACTGATGATTCCAGTGAGCACATGTAATGCCACTAGCACCTACATGTGTGAAATCCCCCTCTCTTTCTGCAGAATGCTCTTCCAGAACAGGGCCTGGGGCTGTCCCTTATGGTACAGGCAGCAGCAGCCACTTAGCACAGGCAGTTGTAGTACTTCTCACCTGCCTGACTTTTCCAGGCTTGCTAGTGCCTGTGGGAGATGAACTTGATCCTCCAGCTCTCCTTGCCATTCACATGCTTCCTAGAGACTTGCTTTTGTATTAAAGTGCCTGAATCTGGTCTTGGGATTTGGGAAGGCAGCATGCCACTGATTGTATTGATAGCAGTTGGTGCAAATTAGGATATACACCCAAACGTCATCCAGCAATCTAGGCTGAAGTGGATTAAAGATTAAAACAGTCATTTGACAAGGGAATAATAGTCACCCTATCCTTTCAGTAGAGAACTGTTTCTGGCCTCTGCACTTTAGAGTACCTGCCTGATATTTGCACTGTTCTCTTCATTAATACTTGGACATGTTTCTGAGAAGCTGCAACTTATTTAGACCCCCTTTCCTGTGAATGAGTAGTTTAAAATTGTTTCCTCCAATGTTCATTATTTTGCACTTGTCTATACTAGTAGCTAATGGAGTTGTGTTGCAGAAGACTCACAGCTGGGTATGACAGTCAGAACCAGATGTTCACACCCTAGGCCAGACACAGCTGTTTCTCTGTAGCTGGCAAGGGACTTAGAACAAGTAAATGCAGAGACAGCAAGCCTGAAAAAAATCTAAGGTAATCAGGCTGAATACGCCTGGAGATTTAGGCCATCTGGAAGATTGCCAGAGGGCTATTTATTTTGATGTCTACACCTGCTGAATGGGAATGCTTTGTGTGAACTCAAAGCTTTAAGTGATACTGTATCTCTCCCTTTTTCAGCGCTCCACTCCCTCTAGGCAGTGTTGCTTGCTTGATAAATTGTGCTCTACAACTTAGGTTTGTTTTTTCTTCTGGAAAAAAAAAAAAAGCCCCTAAAACTTACCTTGTTTCCTGGCTATTGATGAGGGTAGAAGGAAAGCACTGCAGCACTGGGGAACAGAAAGGGAACACAGTGTCATAGACTGCCCCTTGGAGGGTTAAAGTCTGTAGGCAGTGTAATCTGCTAGATGTGTTGTGAGCCACTGGAACAATTTTCTTTGCCCCATTTGTAGTGAATTGGGAGAGAAATTCCCATAAGCTTTTTACCTACTGTTCTGTGCAACCTACACCTTTGTGTGCTTAGTGTAACAGATTTATCCCACAGTGCCCCATCAGGCTCAGCCTTGCTGGCATGCAGTCCGCTCTTAACAGACAGCGTGTGGCTGCCTTGCTGTCGTCTTGAAAGCTCTTGAGATTTTTATTTTACAAAAAGTTTTGATGTTGATAGTGATGATGAGCATGCTCCTACAGTGACGAACATTTGATTAGGATGGTTTCTCAGGGCCAAGGCAGGATTTTTGGACAAACAAGACCAAGAGGATCAGAGAAAGGACCACTATCTTAATGTTGCTTATAGGGTAGAGGTCTTTCAGAAGATGCTGGTTTCCCCAAGTCCCTGTGCTACTTTAAGGAAATGAGAACATCTCACAGGTGAGAGAGCAGTTACCTTAAGGAGCAATGTCCACTGCTGCAATAGTAATCTCTTCTAAACACACAAAAATCTGTTTTCTCTTGTATTTGATTTTTACCAGTATTTTCCTGGTCATTGTTCTGATGCATTCAGCATAATTCTCTGAGCAATTTTCTACTCTCACACTCTCCGCAGCCATTAGCAACATAGATTTTTGTCATCTCCCCAGCGTGTGCTGAGCAGTAACCCTGTTGTAGTTGACATGCAGCATATGCAGCTGCACTGATGATAATTGTGCCCACTGCTGTCAGTACCATTCCTGGTTCTCAGATGTGCATCAAACAAGCATCTTCTTTTTCGCTTACGTACATGACAGTTCTTCAAATGCTATTATTGTTCAGTACTGGTTTTGGCAGGGATAGAGTTCATTTTCTTCATAGTAGCTTGCATGGCGCTGCTGCTTGCATTTGTGATGAAAATAGTGTCAACAACACACTGATGTTTTAGTTACTGCTGAGCAGTGCTTACACAGCGCCAAGGCCTTTTCTGCTTCTCACAGCACCCCGCCAGCAAGTAGGCTGGGGGTGAGCGAAAAGCTGGGAGGGAACACAGCTGGGACAGCTGACCTCAACTGACCAAAGGAATATTCCATACCATATGACATCGTGCTCAACAAAAGCTGTGTGGAAGGAGGAAGTTGGGGGATGTTCAGAGTTATGAAGTTTGTCTTTCCAAGTAACCGTTATGTGTGGTGGAGCGCTGCTTTCCTGGGTATGGCTGAACACCTGCCCTATGATAGGAAGCAGTGAATGAATTCCTTATTTTGCTTTACTTGCACATGCAGCTTTTGCTTTACCTCTTAAACTGTCTTTATCTCAACCCATGAATTTTCACACTTTTACTCTTCTGATTCTCTCCCACATCCCACTGCGGGGGAGTGAGTGAGCAGCTGTGTGATGCTGAGCTGCCTGCTGAGGTTAAACAACGACATGTCCCAAAGGCGACAGTCAACTCAGTGGATTATCTAAAAATGCACCATAGTTCTCCCTCAATTTCCCCACCTTTGCCAAAGGATACAGTGGATTTACTAATCTTATTCTTATGGAATATTTGTTTCTTAACCTGACCCGGATAGTGGAAAAACTGATGTGTTATGCTATGATGATTTGCCAGAGGAAGAAGATACACTTTTTCTTTGATTATTTGTTTGGTTTCTATTAGCAAACAGGTGAACTACAAAGAGTACTTGAGCTGACACCTTTGAAGGACACCAGATTTTAAAACAAATAAAAGATCATCTACTGTGTGTTATAAGCAGTAATCAATAATTAAAAGCCTTGTTAAAGCATTGCTGAAGAGTACTTCAGAAGAAAAGTAGTTATACTGCATTTCATGGTTAATTCAATGTCAATTAGCTGATTGTTAACTTCCCTCCAGCTAAATCTTGTTCAGCACAGAGAAGAGAAATCAAAAGCATTCCTGCTTTAAAAAGCCTAGTGTTTCAATCATTCATCTCTGCCTGCAGGCTCAAAATCAATGTCAGCAGACGTTTCATTGCAATTTTATCAGTCATTTCTGCACGTCACAGTTTTCTTGGCTGCCCTGATTGTCCCTGAAAACCGTCTGTGGGAATCAGAACTCATCTTGAGCAGAAAGCCGAACAGACTGCACTTACTCTTACCTAACTCATGGTCGGGTTCCCTCTCATCTAGGTAATAACGAGTGCTGGTGGTCGTCTGAACTTCCTAAAGGGCTCAGTGAACTTCTCTGCCGTGGGAAGGCCCGCAGGAAGCCGACTCATCCGCCAGCCGCGCAAGCGCAGACCGGGGTCCGCCGCGGCTCTTCAGCACCGCGGACAGCGCCCGGCCCGCCCGCGACGCCCTTCAGCACCGCGGACAGCGCCCGGCCCGTCCGCGCCCCTGCGTTGGGGTCGGGTGCCGCTGCCGCCCTCCTCTTCCTCGGGCACAGCCAAGCAGCCGATTGCAGCAGGGGCAGAAATAGCTTTAAGGGCGTAAATATCTCTTAAAGCATGAAGAAATGGAGGGGTGCTCAGGCGCGTAAGTTTTTCTACCTACGTGTGCTTGAATTGCCTGTAGAAAATTGTGTTAAAAAATAACAGGTCACCATGTAAAATGGTGAATAAATGAAGGGTAAAAAAATCAATAAGACATCAGAGATCTTCCCATTTGCTTCAGAATGACATCACTGATTGTGAGATTCACTTCTGTGAAAAGTATCAAGAACAAGAGCTAGGCTGAAGCCTGAAGTCAGATGCCAGTGGTGCCTGGGTCTTCTCTAGCTGTTACAGAACTTGACCTGATAACAGACTGCTTCATACCTGAAATCAGAGTGTCTGACTGCTGCACTCGTACTACAAGCAAGGTAGTATGGCACATTACACTCAGGAATGACATAGGACTGGTATTTCATACTTGTTGCTGATTCCAGACCTGGTCTGTGGTGTTTCAGCTTCAGTCCTGTCTTACAGTATTGTAGACATTAGATCCACAGTAATGCTTTTCACATTCTGTAACTGATATGGAGATTGCCTCATCAAAGAAAACAGTGTTTGGGGCTTAGAAATCCCTGCCATTTTCATCTTTCAGTTGTACAGCAACAGTGTTACACATCTGACACAAAGCAACTAACCTTCTGGAAGCTTAAAGTAATACTGCCACCTGGACTACTGCAAACACTACAGCATTGTCTTCTCTGCTTTATGCTGGCTTTCTATGCTATTAAGTAACGTTGTGCCACAGCCAAGCCCTCCTTCCTACCTTTTAAGGTATTCTACCTAATCTGCAACTCCAGGTTGAGGACCTCTGTTGTCTGCTTTTTAGACCAAACGAAACCATCCATCACAAGATAGAGCCACTGTTTTCATCGAAGTTTTTAAGGTTTGGCTCACAGTTTTGGATGTTGCTTTCCAGGAGGTACAAACGGATAGCATTTAACTTGGAGCTTTCTGCACCATTGGGTCTCCTGCCTTTAGGCTGTAGCAGAAATCTTTCTGGAGTGTTGCATTGTTTTCGCTCGTTTAAATTCTGTCTGAAAAACCTGCTGTTGTGACACCCACAGTATGACATTCAATAGTACTGCCTGTTCTCTTGATTAAAAAATAAAATTGACAAAACCAGTTTGTATCTATGTGAGTCACCTACATGTCTAGTTGCTATAGCTCTTTTATTCCTTCATTCATTCACTCTGTCATGACTAATGGTTAGACAGGGTGTTTGAGGATATGTGGATCTCTATGATATGCCTAGCAAACTGTGCAGCAGTTCGTTCTAACAGGAGATATAGGTGGATTACCAGCACTGGATCTGTATGTGTCTCTTCCCTGTTTTGGGGGTTTGTCTGGGATTGGGTTTTTGTTGTGTTTTGGGCTTGGTGGGGTTTTTTGGGGGGGGAAGAGGGGGATGTGCATTGGGTTGGTTGTTTTTTTTTTTCCAAAGTAACCTTTCAACTCAGCTGTTTTGCCCCTCTTTTTTTCCCTTGAAAAAATAAGATCATGGACAATACCATGGGTATCAGCTTTACTTGTGTGATGTATTTGAAAAATAAGTTCTAAACATAGTTAAATGATGCTTAAGTATGTGAAGGCTATGGAATTACTACCCTTGAAATGACCTCTGATATATGTTCAGGTAGGGGCCTGATTTTCAGTGCTATTTTAAATGCTTTAGACTTTAGATTTGTTTCTAACTCACAGTGTTAGTTTAGTTCCAGTTGCTCTTGCCCTTGTTGTTATTTTTGTGGGTCTCTTAATAGCTTTTTTCAAAGCAACCAGTAGTTGGCCATGAAGAAAAGGCAATGTCATACTGGTGTGCTGCTCATTAATACAGTGAATTAATGTGGATTTATAAGAAGGAGAAACCTTTATTTTCCCAGTTGAGATGTCTTTCTTCCCCATTATTTTATGATTCATCCTTTTCCCTTGCTCCCATGTTCAGTTTGAAACTGTTGTCATCAAACATCTACTAGGCAACCTAGCAAAAGCAGACCAAAGAGAGGATTGACCTACTCATAGCTCAGTTCAGAAACAACTTGGCTGTAAAACTTGGTGTCAGAAGGTGAGACAGACTTAACCTGAAAAAATAAATTATTAGACTTGTAGGATAGAATATACATGCTCTCGGTGTGTATTATACTTACACTTTTGAATAACTGATTCCTTTTTGGGTTCTGTGGATTTCTGCCTACTTGCTTCAGGAACAGAGTGTACCAGCCTGGCACCTGGTGAGAAGAGTGGAGTCACTGTTGTTACTCTTAACACACGAGTTGGTTCATCAGCCGTTATCCTCATTCACCTTGGACAAAATGACTTAGTGAAACAGTGCGGTCTAAAGCTGCTCACCAAGATTAAGAGACACTTGGCACCTGTCCAAGCAGCATTTGGTCAGTGTTACTACCGAGGTAAATGGGAGCCAAGCCAATCAAGTTGAGGTTATTTCCCCAGCTCAGAGGCGTTTGCTAGCACTGACACAAAGCCTGTGGATCAGATAGAAGTTTTACAAGTTCATTAATTTTGATAATGGGCAGAAGGCCCACTCTGTTCCTCCAGTTTGTGTTATGTTGTTGGGGTAGCATCTACAGAGAGGCGAAATAAAGCACAGGTCAAAACAAGCTCACACTGTTATACCACTTGTGCTTGAAGAGCTGAATTCTACAGCTGATCTTCTAAGAGTTTCAAACATATTTGCCGTAGTGGCTAGCATTGAATTTCTGATTCTGTTTTCCCGATTTTGCTGCAGGTTTGAGGATCACTTTTGTGACGCTTCTGTTTCCACGGGGCCCCTGATAACAGTGACGCTGAGGAAAAGTCCAGTTCAGGTACCTGCTACTCACAAAGTCCTTCATCACAGAACTGGTTTTCTCTACTACTTCCTTTTCTTTATTTTTTAAGAGAATAGATGCTTTCATTCCTGTCACAGTATGGTAGAGCATTGCTGCCGTAATAAAGCTTTGCTTTTGTGCTACTGTTCCATGATGTCTTTCCTTTGCTTTTGGATGTTTTGCTTGACCCCCTCTTAGATGTCCTTGTCATTTCTTGCCATGTTAGAGTCAGAAGTAAGCATGTACCATAAGAATTCCAGAGCAAGCAGGCTTTATGGCTTCGTAATGCATAATATGTAAATTCACATACCAGTGTCTGACCCTAGGGTCAAATAGGAGATCAGAATGGGAAATAGGAGAGAGAGGCTTCGCATTGCTTTGGTTCAAGAAAATCCTTTATGGTAGAATTTTTGTAGAGTACATACAGCTAACATTAAAGATCTAAGCTAAACCATGCTTCATGATATTAGGGGTTAGAGCTAAAGCAAAGTTTCTGGCTCTTCCCAAGGACCTGTTCTGTTGGATAGCACATTTCTTTCAGGCTACAAAAAGCCAAGTCCATGTGTTGTACTGGGTCTCCAGTCACACAGTACATATAACTAGGCTACTGACACTCAGCCTTGCAGTCTGCCTTTACAGCTGAGAGGGGGAGGATGACACGGACTGGAGGTGAATCAGAGGTTGCTATTTCCTCCTTAGATTGAAACAAGATGTGTGACATGGCCCCTTTCTCTCTGAAAACATGAATGCACGTTATCAAGGTTATGCCAGCAGCAATAATGGGGCAGGATTGACGAGGAGGAAGCAGAGGTGACCCATGAGGCAAAGGCAGGGGCAGGGGAAGAATATGACTTGACCAAATGCAGTTCTTGGTTTTTCTCGTCATGAAACACTGATCTTGACTAGGTCATTTTACAGACATTCCTTCACTGGAATAGTGAAGCCTCAATAGCTTGAGCCTGTGAGCGTGGTAATTCCTTCTGTTTTTCTCATATTTGTTTTCCAGTGCAGCATCTCAGTTCAAGCTGTGGCTGCGTGTTCTTTGTCAGGAGATGCTTCTGGTGTTTATAGAACTGGGCAGGACCTAGCAGAGTGGGAACTGGGCAGTTGGGGCCTACAAGCGCCGCCAAAATACATCAAAGCAGGACACAGCAATAGCAGTGAAGTTGCCCAAGTTTCATTGTCAGAAGTCTGTTTCTCCTTGATTCTGTCTCAGAAACAGCTGAAATCAAGGCTTCTTTCAAGAGCTTATGCTAAGAAAAGGCTGAAAGCGCAACAGTGCAAAAAAATGAACACCAAAGAACTCCCAGATTCAAAAATGCTTTTCCTCGGGAAGATACCGATCTTCCTGCCGTTGGTGGAACCAGCAATTTGCCCTGAACATGATACTGCATCATCCTCTCTGTGGGCACACATCTATATCTTCATGCAAATATGTCAAAATGAGTATTTGTTTTTCTAGTATAAACTTTTAAAAAGAAACAACCAGTCCCTTGTGGAAAGACGTTCATGTGAGCTGACAAGAGCCATCCTTTCTTTTCAGGTTCTAAGAAGTGGTGTTTGCAGTGCAGGAAGGCGATTCTTGTCTCCTAGGATCTCTGTCTCTCAGGGCTACAGAAACAACAGCCAACTTCTTTTAGCCTAAATTAGCTGAAGACAAAGGAAATTAAACACTGTGGGAAAAATTCTGAGGGAAACAAAAAGAGGGGGAGAAAAAATCTTCATCTGAAAAAAAACTGAAACTTTTTAGAATGAAATAATATTGTCCTATTTAGATTTTCCAATTTCTGGGACTTTTCAGCTAAAAAAAAAGTGTCTTTTCCTATTAAGAAAATTGCTTTCACTTTCCGGCAATGAACAGAGTTCTGTTTCTAATGATGGAAGAAGCTGAGTGTAGCTGCTGAGTAGCTGGAGTGGGGATCCGACTATCAGTGCGTCACCAGCTAAATGTGATTTGAGATGCAGTTTGCTTTTCTATATCTCAGATCTCAGGGCTAAACCGCAAACTGTACATGACACAACTAAATTAATATTTAAAAATAATTACTTGCTGCCTGAAGGTAAACAGAAAAAGGGTAAATAATTGATAGCACTGGGACTGCCACACTGTAAGTCTGCTGAGCGTTTATGATGTGCTGTGAAGGTTCAAAGGGATTACTCGTCTGCTGCCTCTGAAGGAGGGTTTTTGCTAATCATTCCAGGGCTTGTTTTGTCAGCCAGCAATGTTTTCAAAGTTTGAAACACCAGAATAGACTGCCAGCTTAATTTAGGCGAATCTCTAACTTAATTTACTAACTTTCCTTCCAAGATTTGCATTGTAAATGATAAGGTGATTTTCATATATATAATTTTTTTTTTATCCCATCAACATCTGAAGGGAAATTTCATGTGGTCTGCTGCCAAGAATGTAGAGTAACTTGCATTTAAGGAGTGCTTACATAACGTGCCACCCTGTGACAGTACCTGTCTGCTTGGTTCTGCCTTGATAGTTGGCAGCTATTCACTTTTCAATGGTAAATATCCCTCGCCTTATAGCCCAGCATCAGAATAGCCAGTGTCCAAAGTGGCAGATGACCATAAAGAAAGGTCAGTGATTTCAAATGGTTTCATTTTCCCCTGCAGTCAGAAAACTTCTTAACTTCTTGCACTGATTATTGCATTGACAGTAAAAAANNAAAAAAAACACCCTGCTGCCTCCACACAGGACTTACAGCTTTCTGCTGGTCTGCAGTGTATTTAAATAAGGTGCCATACAACCCTATGGGGCAGTGATCGTTAGATAAAACTGTTTAAAAGATAAGAAAAACACAGCAGATGCTAGGATCTATCAGTAATGCCATCTGGGCCACGTGAACAAATGATTCCCAAAGCGTTGTTTGCAGTACATATTTTAGTCAGTGCTAGGGATGGGAAGATGGGTTCTTGTCTTTGTGCCCAGTCAGACCTTTGTTAATGGCAGCCACTTTAATGCCTAGCACTGCATCACACTTTACTTTCATTGCTTGAAAATGCAATCTAAGCTCTCATTTGTGTTTTGCAAAAAAATATCAAATACCATACTAAGGTGTACAAGCATGAGTGTCATTTGAAGACACGCAGTAATTCTTACACTCTGTTGAACAGCAGTAAGGCTTTAAGTGGAATCTGTGAGACGTTTTCCAGCTGATGTGTATCTGAAAGTAAACAGTAAGAACAACTAAATAGAAAACATGTTGTGCAAAGAGGGACTGACAAAAGTATGTTGTGCTCAGTCCAGAGAAGACAAATGGGAAACGGTAGAGCAGCCATCATATATGTAAAATGTTGAGGCAAAGAGGAGGGAGTACTCTGTTCAGCCACGTGTTTCTTAAACTGGGCTCCAGAGGGGGGGAAAAAGGGAAATGCTTCTGATGGTATAGATAGGTCACTGTTAGAGCAGCTTGCTGGGGGAGGGGGACTGTGCAATCTCTGTCACTGGAGATTAACAACACATCAAACACAGATTGTCTGTAAGGGAGGATTTTAAGAGTACCTCAGTCCTGTCTCTCTTCCAGCCGGGGCAGTCCAGGGCTGAATAACTGAGATGCAAAGAAGCTGAGCACTGAGTCTCAAGCAGGACATGTGGCTCTGTGTATATCGGGTCCAAGCTCAATGTTTGTATGAAGCAGCTTAGGGGGAGTGAGGCTGCCAGTTTTCATATTTTTTAATTACAGTTGCAGCATTTGGATGTTCCTGTATGTCCTAGCTCCACAGGTTCTTTCTTACCCTCTCTTCAATAAAGATAATACTATTTCTAGTCCTCATGGTTTCAGAGGAAGGCCTAAAAGCGCGTCTGTCTACAGCCAAGAGGCTCAGAAAGCAAAAGGTCTCTGATACAGTTTCATTATATCACTGGTGGGGCAGGGAACTCCTGCTTTTTCATGCTTGGGGTTCCCAATGCAAGGAATGGCAAAAAAAAAAAAAAAAAAAAGTCTACTCTGAACTCCGTTCCAACATTCAGGTCACCACCCTTCTCCTTTCTTCCCCACACCCAAGACCACACACTTGCAGTTGCACCTCCAGGCATGCATGTCTGCCTGCCAACACAGAGGAGGTTACCGATCTCATCACAGTTCTGGTTATCTTTCAAAGAAAAATGTCCTAAAAGAAACCCCAAGAGCTCAGTAGTGCAACCCCACCCCCTGCCACGGAGCATGGCCACACCGAGCTGCACACAGGCTGTGGAAAGCAGTGATTTTTTTTCTTGTTGGGAAAGTGGCCAATGGGTTTTATTGGAAGAAGCAGCTAGAGGCAAGTCGTTGTTAAAGTGTTTGCTGCTTTAAGGGAATGGGAAGCGTTGAAAGAGATGGGGGCATCTCTGGCCAGTGCAAGAGTCATTGGGGGAATTTCACTTTTCTTACCTCTCTCTGAAAAGTTATTTTATGTTATTTGCAGTACTGTTTTATGAGACCCGGGCCTTTCTTGTATTACCAGCTTGAAGAATAGGAAAATGGGGATTCTTTCTTGAACACTGATGTGAGCAAGCACAGGACAGACCCAGGATAAGACTGCAGTATCTGCTGATAGCCAGATGTCCACCCTTCTGTTCTCTTGGTGGGTGCTTGCTGCCCTGAGTGAGATGTCAGGTTCTAGCTTATTCATCTTTTCTGTTTGATATCTCTAGAAGAAAGTAGCTAATAAGGTGTTCAGAACTGCTACTGAGTTGAACCAGAGGTTCAATCTACTTTTCCAGCAACTGGCCCAGCCAGGTCTGTGTTTCAAACACCCATAACAAACGATGGACAAGGTTGGGCAGGTACCAAACAAGCCAAAGCTTCCCTGTGTGCCAGGATGCAGTTTATGTTTTCTTCCTAATGCATTTTACCTCCCACGGGGGCAGTACCCCCCCCCCCCCAGTAAGAGCCACCCCACTGTAGCTCTGTCTTGTAGAATACCGCAAGTACACACAGATTGACTTGGAACAGGACAAGAGGTTATTCTCTAGAAGGGGATGATTTCTCCTTCTGCTCATCAGCAATGAGGAATGATTTCCTAAGCTGGGCACTTAGTACCGGACAAGACTGATCCTTCTTCAGCAAGTTCCCATCTGATCAACCTGCCAGATGGTGAAGGAAGAGCCTGGAAGGATCCCTTTATTGTCAGTAGGTCTTGGATCCAGGGACACTTTTTAACATTTCCATCAGCTGCCAAAATAATTTCTACAAAGGATTTAAATCTGAAGTAGTAAGGTGATGTTCTCGTTCTTCAGCTCATAAATACAGATATATAAAAGTCAGTCTTTTCCAGGAACTCGCTCTCAACACTGTATTGAAGAAGGCCTTTTATAAAGGATGTGCTCACTCATGGTAAATATTACAGACACAGATAAAATGATGCTTTAACAAAAAATGGGAAATTTGCAGAAACCATTAGTCTTTAAAAAAACCTGCTCCATTTTGCAGGACTGGTAATATTTCAGTCAAAAAATAAAATCTCTGAGAATAGCTACTGGGCTGAACACTACATTGGTTTGTCTTTAACAGGGAATAAATTGTCTTGTCTATAAACAGTGAATGGTATCGCTAATGTGAATTTTGTTTGACTAGGAGATTTCTGCCAGGGCAGTAATTTGGTGTATTGTGAGGTTAGTCCTGTAGAAAGGACAGTGAAAATAGCTACTGAGTGTTGATTGAATCAGAAACTAAAAGCTATCACCTTGAAGAGAACTTGCCTTGAAAACATCGAGGCTTTCGGAGGTGTATGCCAGCAGCCGTGAAGCCAGCCGTCCCAGTTAAGCTTCCCACAGAATGCAGTAATACATGCAGTGAAGAGATTTTGCTAGTGAAATACCCACTTGTGAACTGTTCATGGGTATAAGAAAAATGGATCTCGGGTCTTGCCACCTGAATTCCATTCCTCTCCCTCGGCAGGTTATCAGCATGAAAACAGGAAATGAATTGGACACCATTAATAAAACATGAAGCCTTCGTGTTCAGGCTCTGTGCTCTGTCGTTCAAGTGTAGAAGACACTGTGTGAGAAGGAAACAGAGGAGTCAAATCCACAAGTTCATTTACTCTTTTTAACTACACAGCAAACTTTGGCTCAGACTTGGAGCTAAACCTTTCTTTTCTTCCCCTGAATTTACTGAAAAGCTTTTAAGCCCTCGTACAGAAATCCTGAAGGATTGTTTTTGAACTGTGAGTAGTCTTTCAGAACATAAAAGATTTTCCTAATAGATTTCACCAATAGTTAGATATGCCAATACTGTTTTTTACTCAAAAGCGTCCTTCACTATGATGTACATTTTTAGACTCTGTTTTCGTGCATTGGCTTTTGCAGCTGTTAACATGATGCAGATTTTTTTTTTTTTTTGCTGTGATAGATGCCCTTTTTTGCCGGTAGCTTATGTTTATGATTTTAGGAATGACCCAAGATACATACCTTGCTCTCTTTTGGAGGCTCATTTTGCTAGAGGGGAATGTATGATTCCCCTGTCTCATAAAAAATACTGTTTTCCACCAAAGAACAAAGGATTAGTCTCAAAGAATAGAGGTCTATATGAAGTAGACTGAAAGACCCCCCACCAGCACCACCACCTTTTCTGTCTATTTAAAAGCATCTCGTGAAAGCTTATGGTCACAGCAGTATGCAACCCAGGGATGAGAATTCGCAAACCTGTTTTGAAAAAGTCATGGGAACAAAAGTAGAAGACCCGGTTCAGCCAGATGAAGAGGCCTTCTGCAGCTATAATAAAGGCTTGTTTTCCTCTATGGGGGAGTTTAATTGCAAGATGCTTAGCATAGGTGAATCATAAGGAGCCTAACCATAGGAAGAGGTTAACCACAGTTATAGGAAAGATTCATCTGAGGCTACAATAAACAAGTTCTTGGTGGGAAGAAACCAGAAGAGTCTCCTCAGCTATGGACAGGCCCACTCCTGAAACTCAAAGGTTGAGTTGCAAGTCCAGAGCAGGAATTCTCCTCCTGACCTTAGATAGTTCTTTTAGGAAATAGCCAAGTACAAGGTCAGGTTGAAAGATAAGATGTTTATTGCTAGTGGGAATTTTTGTCAGGCCGCTGTGGCTGGAACCACCAGTTCATCTCCCATGGGAGACAGCGCTTCATAGTAAGGTCTACCACAACTGTACGTGTAACTTAGAGATTAGTAGGACTTACATATTTTTGAACAAACTGATATATTCACACTGTTAAATAAATGTGGAAGCACTGCTTCCTGGATCCTGTCAGGAGCAAGAGGCTCCAGTCTCATGGAGGTTTTAGGCCAGGTCAAAATTTCTGTAATTATTTCTGTTTAGCCTCCTTCAAAGAACTTGCTAGATGTGCCTCTTGCTTAATTCCTGAAATGCAGAAGTAAAACCTCACTCTGGGTGAGAAACCTGGACAGTGAGACAATCCACATTCGGCAAAGTTACAAATTCGGTGTTATAGTTCAACTCAATTAAACGTAATTTTCTTGGCTGCCATCTACAAGTTTGATAATAGGAAATTGGATTTGACTCATTACAATACAAAGGGGCAGTTTGGTAAATGTACCTTTTCAGCCAAAATCATTAGTCAACAGAGTAGAATTCTGTTTTCATTGATGTTTACGTTACCATTTGGTTTACTTGGTTTTGCTGTCTGGCTCCATCCGTAACAAGTGCAGCCAAGCTCTAATTCTCAACTGTTTGAAGCTATTCAGTCTCATAAAGATATGCCAGACAATTCATTGGACAATATTCAAAGTATTGGCAAGGTTAATTCTAATTGCACAGAAGGATCTATATTAACATTTCTGTTTCGACAGATTTTTTGTTACTTGGGGTTTAGGTCATATGAATTGGTTTTCTGCATGATTGCATTTCTGTTGTGAGAATGTCTAAATATCAAATATTGAAATTACTTTACAATCAGTTCATATGCCAAAGAACTGATATTCCTTTGGTTGCCTCACAATATTTTTGGAAAAATTCTGAGCCCTCAGAATGACAATCTGAAAACCAATGTTGTTTCCCTCAGAAGGATTTGTCTGAAAACACCCATTCCCAGTGTTCCCATCCAGCTCTAGCCAGTACTGAGGCGGTGGGCCATGCGGCACTTGGAGAGGGCTGGAGGGCTCAGGATAGTCCCCGGGGTGCTGCACACCGCCTGGGTGCTGGAAGCTGCGCAGCGGCCCTGCTCCAGCGCTGGGGGGATGCGCATGCCGGGGGATGTGCAGCCCAAGGCTGGGGGGGGGACCACAGCAAGGGGGGTCTCCCGGAACAGGCTTGGGCAGAGCCACGGGGCCAGGCGCGAGCTTCAGAGCAAACTGGGTAAATGGGCCATTCTCTGTCGGTCTGTGCATGCGTGTCCACACGCCGTCTTACCGCTGACTTGTGCGTGGCTTCCACCTGAGCAGTCTCACACTCTGGGGAGAAAGAGCGCCTAGGAAATGAAAGAAACAGATGAAAAGGGAAATGTCGGAGACAAAAGAGCATTACTCTGAAAAACCTCTTTTGGACAAATCCTTCCTATCCAGGAACCACCTTCTGTTTGCAGTTTGAGGTTATTAGGAATCGAAATTGGAAAATTCTGTGAACAGTGAAGAATAACGCAGCTGAAGCCTTGCTGTTTGGGATCAGCTGAGTGGAATTCTGAGTGAACATGATCAATTGAGTGGAAGTCTGACTGGATATGTTCATGGAGGGGTGCCTTAATATGATTGAGGAGATGTGGGACTGAGCATGATTTATTGGGAGTAATCGAGTATTCAGTACTGGAGTAGGAACAGGAGTCACTTAGATTAAAATACAACAGCACCTGGTGCTTGCTGCAAATACATTTTTCCTGGAAAAAGAGATAGAAACAGCTTTCGTTACCCCTTTAGGGTGTTTTCTAAGTGACACATCTCTGTTCTTTTTGAACTATCTGTATGTTAAATGTCCAAACGGTTCTTGCTGAAAATGATGCCTCTGTTAAATTACCAGTGCCCACTCATTTTCCAGGCAGAGGTACTGGGTAACCAGGGCCATTTGGAAACCGCTGGCAGGGAAGGCTGGGAGAGACCACTCGGTCCTGCCGAAGGGTCTGGGAGAGGCCCTTTGGCTGCATTCATTCATTGCAACTTTCGGGCTAACACTGCATCTGATTTCCTTGTAAGTATTTTTTGTGACTGAGTTTTTAGCCTCTCCCTGTAGAAGCCTTTTTTATGCCAGCCATTTTTTATAGTATGATTTTTTTTTTTAGGTTTTTTGTTGCGTCTAGCCTAAGCTTTTCCTTCCCTAGCTCCAGGTCAGTGCTTCTCATGCTGGTGTCTCCTGCCCCTCCCTCTCCTCATCCTGCTGCTCATTCACATTAACTGCAAGATAATTAGAGACTGATCCTGTCCCCTGAGTCTTTGTTTCTCCAGACTATGGCTTAAATCCTACCCTCCTGCAGCAAGCCCCACTGAGATCCTCAGGTTTGGTCCTTTTGGGGCTGCTCTTGCTGTTGTATCTAGTTCTCAGCACAAAGTTCTTTGATATTATAATGTTGTAATGGCAGGAGACCCTGGTTAAGCAAAAACAGAACCAGCCCTCCCTCCTTCCCTCTGGGGGTTGCGGGTTATTAACACAGCTTTGCTCAGCTGAGCAACATGGAACTGTCAGGTCTCTGCCCGCATTCCTGTCTTGCAGCTTCAAAATTCTCATACTATTTAAAAAAAAAGGAACAAGGCAGCTTATACGGTCCCAGCAGATCCTGATCCTGGCACGGCTGCTGATCTTTTGAAGTTAGAGGCTCACAAAACCCTGCTGTCCATCTCTGTTCCCCAAGAGGAACAGGTCTGGGAACTAGATCCTCCATGGGGTCAGCTTGCACCCCGCTACTGGCTCGGCACAGCCAGCTCCAAGGGGGGGGCACCCCCTTGACACCCGTCAGGGAATCCTTGCTGTGAGCCCAGACCCCTGCCTGCTTGCCAGCCAGCCAGCCTCCAGCCCCTCTGGACTTTGTTGTTCCACGTTACCTGCTTTCTTTAAGTTCGTTATGCAGCATTATAGCAACTGTTTTATTGGAATAGAAATGAATTCTATCATCTGCAAAATCAGTGTCTCGAGCGAAGAAGTCTTTTGGACTTGCTTGGCACAACCTACTTTTAATACGGCCCTGTAACACTGTGGTTGTTAGACCTTATTCCCACCGTTCACTGTGTTGTGTGGAGCTGCTATCAGACTGAACAGTTTGCAATTTCTTGCTTCTCCCTTTCCTGGTCGTTCTGGCAATCAGCAAAGTTGCTTCATGTTCTCACTGCAAACCCCTCAAAACTCGTGCTGGAAATCCTGGCAGAGCCTCAGCCCCATCCTATGCTCTCCTTTTTGGTGCATGGACTACTCGGCATGTCTGATTTCCTTGTAAGTATTTTCTGTGACTTAAGTTTTTAGCCTCTCCATGCACTTTGGTGCATGGTCGCATCGGCAAAAGGCACCAGATCTGTGACGCTTCTCAGCCCTGTAGCGGGGGCAAGCGGCAGTATCGGAGCCAGGTGAAGAGTTTGGTGCTTTAGAACCAGGTCTTGTTGGTTTGGGATCTTTCCATTTGAAGGCCTCTGGCACATTAAGAGCCCTCCCCTGAGTTTTTCATCCTCTTTCAAGCTGCTGCAATAAACGTCTCTCTCATTTGGCTCAGCTAGCAGTCTGTGGTGGGTCTCTTGCCTTGTGCACATGCGTGCCCTGAGACCTGGACTGAGCATCACCACGCTCCTCTCGCGCACACGCTGCAGAGAAGCTGCTGGCCCACAGCGCTGCGGAGTTGAGCAGATCTGGCAGCAGCATCTCAGTGACTGAAAGCTTCGTGGCACATACACAACCTGCCATGCGCCCTGCTCTGCTGGAATTACGGCCCTGTGCAGCACCTAGCAATTGTCTCCAGTAAAGCAGGCTGTGCAGTAAGGCTTAGGAGGGCATTTTACATCATGCGCAGCATCGACGGGGTGCAGTCCAAGACTTCCATGTCTGCAGCTGTAGCATAACCAAGGGACGAAATCCAGGAGGCTGCATCTCCCTGAACAACAGCACCACTTACAGCCTGGTCTCGGATGCCAGGCTGGGGCCAGAGCCACAGAGCAGCAGTCTGCCAGCACCAGGGAGGAGGCTGGTATCTGCTTTTCCTGTGTGCCTCAGGATTAGTCCACCGGAGCTGAGCATGGACGGATCCTGCTCAGTGGCATCTGCAGCCTGTGCCGGTCTGCACTGATGACGGTCTCTGCTGCGCGGCTCTTCCTGCCTGGGGGTGTCTGTGCCCTGGACAGACTCTGAAGAGTGGGGCAACGATTTGAGCTGCTGCTTAAAAACACCTCCTTGGAAAGCTTCTACCTCCTGCAACAAAGAAGGTGCCTGACCAACAGGAGAAAACGTCATTGCTCACGTCTCGGTTTGCCATGGTCTAGCACAGTGGCCTGCCAGACAGTCACCTGGGCATCATTTCTGAACTCAAGATAGCTGGAACTAAGGGTCAGACTTCAGCCTCCTCCAGACAGTCCCGGTAGCAGAAAGTATCTGAAGAATCCCACAGACTCACACCTAATTGTCAAGGCCAGCATTTCTCCCAGCATGCACAACCCTGCCCAGGAGGCTAGCAGGGTTACTTTATCTGGAGTTTGAATCTGGACATGAGGAGGCAGGTGCTGGAGAAGACAGGCAGGCACATGAGCAGTCAAAGGCAAGAGCAAGCGTTTCAGGTCTGCACACTCAGCACGTTGTATCCCATCCAAGCAGAGCTGGGGATGTTGAAGAAGTAAGACAGGGAACAAATGGGGATGTGTTTCAGGGCTTCTGCCAGACTGAGCACCAGGAGTAAGGCAGGAGAGTGCTCTGTGAGCCAGGAGTAGGGAACTGCTTCAGGTGAGGTTCAAGGATCGAGAGGAAAATTATAGCGGAAGAAAGCCAAGTGTATTGGGCTGCAGTTCCTGAGGGCTGTGATGAGAGACCCTCTGGCCCCTCGACATGTTGGCACCATTGCTGGAGACGCACGAGTCTCAATGGACCAGCACGAGGGAGGATGATCGCTCCTGGAGCCGCGTCCGCGGGAGGCGCTGCCGGGGAGGTTGGCGCTGGGGGCAGTCCCTCACAGGGGCGGCTTTTGTCATTGTTACTGCTCTAACTCACCTGCTTTACAGGAGTGCGTAGGCCAAAGCTCGAAGCTGGAGGCCCAGCGTGGCGGGCGTGCCAATCCCACGAGCTGCCTGGCTCCCCTCCTTCGGTGCGGTTCAGCATGACCGGCGGTGGCCATAGGAGGGGAGCCCACCCCTCCCGCGGGTCAGTGGCTGCCGGAAAACGCTCCTCACGGCCCCAGTGGGCTCGCAGCTGCCTGCCAGCCCGGCGGCACAGCAGACCCACCGCCATGCCACCCTGCCCAGGGGAGAAAAATCCAACCCCAAGTGCCAAGTGTCGCAGGAGCGTGCCGGCGGGGAGGGCAGCAGAGGAGCCGGCCAAGGGGGGAGCACCCGCACCAGACGGGTCCCTGGAGGGCTGGCGCTGGGGCAGGTGCCCCGCCGGGCCTTTGCTTGAGCGTGAATCCTCCAGACGGAGCTTGGGCAAAGAGAAAGCTGGTACAATTTAAACGGAGGGTTTAAGAGCTGCCCTGCACTGGGAAGGGGCTCAGGCCATGACTGGGTAGACGTCGGGTGAGCCGCAGCGGAGACAGTGCCTGCGCTGGGAAGCACTGCCGACACAAATCTCCTAATAGTCTGTCAGTCTCCGCAGGGCCTTAAAATCAATCAGAGGATTAACTAAGCAAAGCTGGTTTTATGATACATGATCCAGCTTTGTGCAATTGGATCTAACTTTGCTTCAGCCCTCTGTTGTGACCGGGCGTGCGGACGTGCCACCCGCAGCCTCCGGGAGGGACGCGGAGTGGCCCCGGCAGCGGGGGTATCCCCTGTCCAGGGGGGACACCAGTGAGCAGCAGCGTGGCACTGCTCGTGCAAGCCAGCCGTCTCATAGTTCAGCGTTTCTCCTTGCAGAAGCTCTCTGCTGGGAAGCCACTCGCCCCTCCTCGCTAGCCCCCAGCCTCCTGTGGCTTCTGGGGCACCTTCTTCCAGGGGAGAGGTACGTGTTGGACTTTCCCGTTTCTCTTGCGGCAGTGGCTGTGGGGTTCAGGGCCGAGCTGAAGTCTGGGAGCAGATACACCCTTCTGCCCCCTGCGCTGGCAAGCCTCAGCCCCAGAGGACCACTTTTGAGAGCTCACCAGAGAGGGAAGTGATGAGTCTCCCTTAAACACACACCCCGGCCCTTGGCAGGTCAATACTTTAATTCGTTTGATGGCAACAGGAGCAATCCGCCCCACTGACACCAGGCAGCATCTCTGTTTCAAACCAGGTGTAGGAATGTTTGTTTTGCTTTTGCTAAAGCAGTTTGCTTTCTCTCGGGGGGGAAAGTTACTGCTAGTGACAAGGTGGGAGCGAGAGCTCTGTCGGGTCTCTGACGGGAGTCTGGATCCCCCTGCACACGCCGTGCCTGCACAGCACGGGCAGATCTGGATGTTTCCACTCTAGCTGCTAAGCAGTCACTGGGCCAAAGTGATGTGAGGAATAATGAAATATTCCCTCCAGAATCGAGCAGTCTCGGTTTTCTGGCAAAATTCTCCTCTGTCCCTTTTTTCCAGACTCGCTTCTGCAGTCTGCCGCCAGGTCGGGTCGGTCTGGCGGTGCAGAGGTCGTGATGCAACATAACACCAAGTGATACCTGCCTGCTGCATTACCCCCTCTCCGGTACCCGCGCTGACTGGCGAGCCTCACAGCTTTAGCCCTGTCAGCCACCAGCAGCTCATCTATGCAAATTTGCTACAAGAAAATGAGGTCTATAAATAATAGACACCTTGGGCCTGCGCGTCAGTACGAGGTAATCCATTGCCTTGCTTGAAATGTATCTGGTTATATTTCATGCTTCTGTGTGAAAGTTGCAGGGAAAGAAAAGTACCCAGGACAAAACCCAACCTTTATTCACCTTCTGACCTAAAAAAGAGAGGAGGGAAAATGTTTCTCGGCTGAAACTGGAACTGGTCTGGCAGGAGGACGGCCCTTGGGCCGGGATCTGCGCGGAGGGCAGCTGTGGGAAACACTCCGGCTTCTTCTGCCTCCTTCACAGTGGCTGCCTCCCTCCGCTCTGTTTTTTTCAGAAGAAATGTGAGAAAGCTTATTTACACCATTTGCCCAGCAAAGGGCTACTTTAGATGTTAACAAAACCCAAACCATTCCTAAGTTGTACTGCCTTTAAGTCTTTCTAAACTGAATGTATTCGCCTCGCAGCAGTCTCGGCTCTTGGGAGACATTTGTCTCCCGACTGCTGCTTTGGGTGGCCCACTGTTCTGGGGAATGCAGGACACAGAAATCAAGTGAAATTATTTAATTCTCTTTCTATCCTAGTTGTCGAAGCATTTATATACCTGGAAAATATTCCGAAATGTGCGACAAGGCTGATCAAGGGTACAGAAAAGCATCCGTAGGTGGCACAGCTCCATAGGCGGTGATTCCTCAGCCTGGTAAGAGGTGACTGCGGGACAAAATGATAGCAGTCTCTGAAATCATGAGTAGCATGAAGAAGTCACCCAGAGGTGATTTGCTCATTGGCTCTGGTTCTTCAAACAGAAGAAGGTGGTTCTTTGCACAGCGTGTCATTAATCTGCAGAAATCTTTGCTGCAGAACGTTGTGGGTGCTGAAGGTTTACATAAATTTAAAAAAATAAACTGGATGAAGTTGCGGAAGGGGAAAAAGAAACCCCTAACAGCTATTGAATAACAAACCTCACTTCTGTCATGGGAAATCTCTGCCAACTGTCAGACTCGGGGAGAGTGTTCTGGCGAGGCGTTGCTGCAAGCTTTGTGCTGTTCTGACAGTCTCCCCTACGCCTCTGTAGCTGGACAGGGTATCTTTGCTCTGACCTCCTGTGGGCATTTGATGTTATGTTCCTGTGCCTCTCCTCCCCCGTGATTTCCACCCCCATCACCTTTTTTTCTAAAACTCACAGATTTAGTGTTACAATTAAGTTCTGCACTGAATATATTTTTGTTTTGAGAAGCATCCGAACAATTCTTTGTGAAAGCGCCTTCTGGCTGCCTGTACAGCATTCTGAAAAGGACGAGCCTTTGGATAGGCTGGCAACTCATATAAATAGTAGATACACGGTTCTGAGAATTGAAGTTTCCCTGGGAAGCCTGAATCTCTAGTTCTGTAACGGCTTGGTTATCAAACAGATGATTTACATCTTATTAGGTATTTCCATCTGTTGATAGAAAAATGCTCTGTTGCATAATGTTGCTTTCGCTCCTGATTCAGTTCTCGCCATTGCCAGAAGTGCTTTTGGGCCCCCAGACCAGCCCATTTAAATAATCAGCTCGGAGCCGGTGGCACTTTGGGGTGCTGAGTCTGGTGGGCGAGCAGGGAAGGCCGGCGGGGAGGGCCTTGGCAGAGCCGCCTGCCTGTGTGCCGCTGCCGGCGGGCAGCTGGCTGCATGCCCCGAGGACAGCTTCTGCCTGCGGCTCTGCCCGCTGCCTGCCGGTGCGGCTCCGCAGCACCTACCGCGGGGCTCGGTGCCCACTGGGCTTACTGCCACCCACTTCTGGGAAGGTATTTTTCCAAGCTTGGATGCAAATCTCAGTCGCTTCTTTTTCAGCATATGTAAGTTTGTTCACTTTTGGTCAAGCGTGTCCAAAGGACAGAATCTGTCTGTACTGCAGTTGCAGGGGAACTTTGCAGCCCGGTTGCCTGCAGATGTTCAAACTTGCAGCCACCCGAGGGAAAGCACAGTGTGTGCAAACCCGAGTGCGATGCCGTGCTGCTCTCCTTTTGTGCCCGTTCCACTCTGCCAGTCTGTATGTGGTCTGCTCTGCTTCTGGCGGGTGAACTGAAAAACTAGCAGTGCCAATAGGAATGCATTTGTTTGTTGATACAAATTCGCGTCGCCAAAGAACCCTGAGAACTTTAATTACTCCACAGTATCCCAGGATGCATTGCTTTGTAGCAGTCACTGGGAATATATTATCCTTAATGTAAAACAAAGAACCTGGAAACTGTATTCAACAGGCAAGCAAAACAGGGAATACTTTAATCAGCAAAACGAGGGGAGAGTGTTGAGATGAGTGAAGAGCGGAGGGAAATACTGGGCTCAATGCCTGATTCCTAATCCCTAAGCTGTTTTACTATAGTATAGTGAAAGCCAGGAGGAATAAACCTAATACCACAGCTTCTTGCCATCAAGAAACTATGTATTAATACAGTACTGCTAAGGTAATTAACCAAATCAGACTTAGTCCAGTGCTGAAAAGGATTTCTTCCCCCAGGGATAAGCAGATGTCTCAATCTAATTATACAAGTTATTTAATCAGAACCAGAGGTCGGATATCTAATGAAAATACTACCTAATGCGGGGGAGAGAGGTTGTAGCTCCGAAGCAGTGCAAGCAGAGGGGGGATACAAGCTTCCAAACCAGTGCAGTTTCTAATGCTCTTCTGCCTTATTTCTATACATGACTTTAAGCAAGATCTCAGGATAGGACTTTGAAAAAAAATCACTCGTGAAAAGAACACATTCTAGCAAAAGTTTGTTTCGCTGTGTTGTATGGAAAGAAAATTGTCCTAGAAATGTCATCAGTGCTTCACCCACCCATAGCGCTGACGCAGGAACAAACAGCTGTGTTTTGTCTGAGGCAGTTGATAGCTCTAAGTGTTACCGTTTGGTTAGCCTTGCTTCACCTGGGTAAAAACTGTAACAGATGCCTAAATCCTGCCAGTTGTTCTGCGTGCGTGTAGCTGACAGTGGGTGTGCAGTTGTTAACAACTGGAAAGCTCACGCTGTGGGCTTGCAGGAAGGGTGCTCACTGTGTTCTCAGGGACGGGCAGAGCCCCTGAACCCATGATTCTTATGATATATGGGAGTCTGAAAAGCAAGTGGAGGATCACTCTCCCCGGGAAGGCTGTGTTGCTATCACCAGGAGCCAGCGCGTGGGCTTACTGAACATGCACAGGATGGGACACATCCATGCTCCAGCCCCAAGAAGACAGAGGAGCTGAATTCCTTTGATTTTATTATAATTGAAACCCAGGTACTTCTAACAGTTGGCATAACTGAGCTGCACGCGAGGACCTTTCCTGCATGCTTGGAGGTAGCTGCTCGCAGGGGGAGACATGCAGTCTCCGAGGAGGGGCATGAAGCTCCGGGCAGGACCTGGTGTGGTCCTCTCTGTGCTGGCAGTGCTCACTCCAGGCTCCTGCCCGTCTCCCTCAGTTTAGCGTGTTCCATAGATGAGGGTCTTCTCCCTTGGTTTCTTCCTGATGGCTTTCTCTGCATCCCCACTGCTGCAGCCTGGTTCCTGCTGCTGGCCAAGGCATGCCGCTGCTCTCGCTGGCTCGCCAGCCCCCTCCGTTTCGGGGCCAGACTGGCCAGCAGTGCCACGTTGCCTAGTGATGCATTTCTGGCTGTCCCATCTCATTAAGCTGTTCCAGCCGCACGCACCCATGGGGGAGTCAGGAGGGAACGCCGGCCCTGGCTGCTTTAATTGGCATCTTGCGTGTGCGCGCACATGCATTGCAGATAGAGCCGAGTCTTCCCGAGCGGTCACTGACGGGCAACGAGTCAAAATGTACAGCTGCGTGCCCAACCCATCGCTGCTTTGTAAGCTTTGTAACTGAGGGAGTGTGGGCAGCACCCCCAAATCAGGATTCTTTTTTTATCTCCAGGACTCTCCCCATCATGTCTACCAGCCAGTTTCAGCAGACTCGGTCCCAGTAATCTACGGATGGGCATGAGGAGGCCCCCGCTCCACATGCCAGCAGTGCGTGCTTGTGGGCTCCTCTCCGACAGGCAAGAGCCCGGCTGCTCTCCCTCGCTGGGGTCCCCCCACACCACGCTCAACCAGAGACCCTCAGCCCCTCGAGGCTGCAGGGGGATGTAGATGCCCAGCAATGCCCGTGCACGTTTGCACCCACGACGTGCCCCAGCCTTGCTGCCACCGAGTGCTGGGGGCACGAGTCCTCCTGAGCGAAAACAAGGGAGCCCGTGCAGCAGCAGGCTGGGGACGCACGGCGGACGTTGCCCTCTCCAAGAGAGAAAGGGAGAAAAGAGGAACACCATATGCAGCACAGCCACAGGTTTTACTTTCAATTAAGTGAAAGTTCGGAAAGATCCAAAAGGCTTTGGGTTTGCTCACCATCGGTAAGCTTCTCAGGCTGCTGTTGTTTTTATGCTGCCACCTCAAAAGTTGTCCTTCTGCCCTTCTGGTGCATTAAGAGTTAAAAATAATAGCTTATGATCACATTGATTAAGTGAGGACAGAGGGAAAATGCTGTTCAGCGGAAGATTTCCTTCAGTTATTTAAATTTACATGTCTTTTTCTTGATTAGTTTCAGTGAATCTTAACTTTATATTTTATCCAGTTTAAATAAGTTTGTTTTCTCTACTGCGTATATGTATGACGTGACACACATATATAGAAAAAACAGGCAACCTTCATGCACATTCTTCGTTCTGAAGCGTAGAGCGTCTGTTTGTAACAGCTGAACTGAAGAAATACGGCATTTCTGAATGTAGTTGTAGACAAATGGGTTGTGAGATGCTGTGAGAGTGAATGAAAGAGGAGAGGAAATAAAGTGCGTAGGCCACTTGAGTTTACGCAGGTATCAACTCCATTCTTTAGGAATCTTCTCCACACAGACGTCTGCTAAGTGTGGTTTCTCTTTGTTCATGTAGAAATCTACGCACAAAAACTCATGTGCAAAAATGGTCTGCTTTTCTACCAGCACCTACAAATGGCAAAACTACAAACTGAGGACAGATTGGGGGCGGTGCATGTTAATTTTTTTCTGTGAGCTTATAGCTGTGCAGAAACAACTGAAGCTGAGGTGAGACACTGCAGCTGTCGAAAATCTGACCCTGGATATTAAACAACCCCCTACTACTGTGAGGTAGTGTTCATCTAAGGGATTTAAACAATTCTGAATTTCCAAACCACAGTGCCCTGAAAGAGAATTTACTAGACAATAGAAAAGAGATTGACAGAAAAAGAAATAAAGATGAAATGTGATGTCTGTTTAACCTGTTTTTCTTCACTTCCATACTTGGTTACGTGTTCTGACTTCTTTAACCAACCTTTTATTGAGAACTCTTCTCTATTTTTACATCCACCTCGAATGACTGAAACGCTGTCTGCCAGAGGCTTGCGGGCTCTCCTCCTCCCCAGTCCACAGCCCTTTCCCTGGGAAGGACAGAAGTGCGCATGGGCAGACTGATCTGCATCTGAGCCTTTCCGTGACGTGACCACCTCTGCGGACCACCAGAGTGTTACCACCTCTGCGGACTACAGCAAGAGTAAAGTAAGTCTCCTGCGCTGCTGCTAAGGATTTTCTTGAGGAGGTTCTGGGAAATGTTGACCCAAACAAGTGGAACTGGGAAGAAAAGTCTTCAGAGCAGTAGTAACAGTGAAGAGGTGACACATTGCACCATGACTGGAAAGAAAGATCGGATCCCGAGGGCCTGTTGATTGCAGTGGGAGTTTGTTGGCCCACAGTGCAGCTAAACAAAATACAAGAAATACAAGCTGTGGCACAGATCAGAGCTCAGATGAGAGAGTCCTGTAACCAGTCTGAGAAGTGCTGGGCCCTCGCCAATGAGCCACTTGCAACACACAAGGAACAAAGAAAAATTTGACTTTGAACTATGCTGTCCTATATCCAGAAGACCAGTTGCATTTTTGTGTGCTGTATAAATATACACTTCTTTTATCACCTTGTAGCTATTCCCCACCAAATACCTAAGCAATCTGCCTGCAAAGAAAAAGCCAGCTGCTTGTGCATTGTAGGGTACATTGCATTGTGGCATCAGACCCCCTGAAAAGAATGTCTGTAGTATTGCACCAGATGATGGCATTTAACTGGTTCCTGTAACAAAGCAGGACCCGCTCCTGCCTTGTCAACTGTGCAGTCCAGCATGATGCGGACAACCTGCTTTCAGTCCTCTGACTTCTTTGGAACACAAATAGTTTATGAGAAGGAGATTGAGGAACAGTTCTTTTCTAAGATTTGGCCACTTAAAACCAGCCTTGTGGAGCTGTAACTTAGTCCCTGCTTGTGAAGATTTCTCTTCTAGAAGCAAAACTGTAAGTGCTGGGAATGATCTGAAGTCTCTCATTTCAGATGTGATGATCACCCTTTCAAAATCCAATTAATTAAAGTCCGTTCAGCTTGAAAGGTGAAAGGTGTTTTTCTTGATAGGGAGCAGCAGAATGAATGTTTAAGATACAGGAGCAAGGCTTTGATGGTAACTACAATGTCTGGCCACTGGGAGGGTGGCCACTCGGTCCGTTGTCACTGGGGCCGGCAGAAATCATTCTCTGCAGACAGTGCATCTCCCTAAGGCAGGAGCTGGTGGGGAAGAGGGACTGCGTTCAGAGGGACAGCCCTCCTGGCAGTGGCACTGAGTGTGGCCATGCTCCAGGATGAAAGCAGTCGTGGAATTAATGCCTCCTCCCATCCAAGTCTGGAGAGCTTTTCACTGGCGTCAGTGGCAACAGGATCAGAGTAGAGTCTTAAGGCTCTTGCCCTGGAGCTTAGAGGATTTTAATGGAACACAGTCTATGCTGTAATTAATTGGCTTCTGCTTCTCCTGCAGGAAAGAGTTAATGAAGGCAAAGCTTGTCTGGCCAAGGGGCTGGTACGGCTCCAGTAGAGCTATGACTCACAGATTGAACATCCTGCCAAAGCACTGAGCAGGCTCCTCATCATCACCTCCTCCTATCCCAACAGTAATAGTGTGAATTGGTCCAGCATCGCGGCTGGAAAGGTTTGTCTCATGGAGCACCTGCTCTTCCCACTCAGTTCAATACTATTTCTTTGCACAAAAAATAAGTGTCTGCCAGGTAAGACCTTACACATCTAACTGTATTATTTTGTTCCTACGGTGCAGACCCCCCGGTAATCTCATAAGGGCTCTCTACAGGACTGACGGAAGTAGAGATAATAAAATAATTTAAATGAGTAAGGAAATACCAACACACAAGGAGAAGTTACTGGGTGAGTTGGTCAAAGATGAGTCTTGGAACTGACCAAGTTTGGTACTTTCATCATTGAGCTTGGCTCAAAAAGAGGAGTGGAGAAATGAAATTTGTTGGTGGCATCATCCTTACAAAACAGCCCTCGTGTAGCGACACACTGTCCCAGGCGTGATCCTGTACCCCAGTTGCTCACCACTTCCCTCTCTCTGGAGAGAACGAGGCCAGCAAAGAGCCACCAGCACCATCACCTCTCTCTGCTGCTGAGTTTCAGCGTGGACTGCCAGGTCCCTGCTCCCCATGTGAAAAGAGCACAGTGAGGGGCGCCTCGGCGTGCTTGGGCACAGGCAGGGAGAAGCAGAGCTGGGTGGTTTGAAGGCTGGAGCCCAACTGATGTTCTCCAGGAGGACGTGATCACCTGAGAAGTGAATTTAATTCAAAATTGATGTTTTTCCTTCCTTCTGAACTCTTGTCATCTGCCTCAGTTATCACAACAGGGCCGATGATGGGTCACAAAAAGTGAAAAAAATTATGATAGCGTGACAGTGCAGGAGGAGGATAAGGAGGACTCTTGGTCTTGACGATGAGCTGAACTATACCACTTTGAAGCCAGCCTAGCAAAGCATAAATATATGGATTAGCACCAGTATAACAGATCGAAACCTGAGGTGGAGAGTTTAAACAAAGCATAATTTGTAGTAACAACAAAATTACAGGGATTCGTGCCTTCCTCTCCCAGCCCTTGCACCTCAACCTTGCCACAAGGTTGCCTCCCCATTCTTACACATCTGTACATTTTTCAAAACATGCCATTTTGGGTAGCCAACCTGGGAAGCGGTGCTGTCAGTATTGGAAGACCAGCTCTGGAACCGTGCAATCAGTGTGGAGTGGGGAGAATAAAGGAACACACATGTCCTACACCAAATTTGTTTGGAAAATTAAAAAATGGACCATTCTCCGTGCAGTTCCCCTTCCTCAGCAATCAGACTTTGCAGGTTGCTACATTGACTGTAACCACTACTGGCTGACTTTGAGGGACAAGAACGTGAGAGCTCCTGAGTCTGACCAGCTCCAGGTGTGATGATTCCTCGGCTCCCGTTACCCACTGCACTCCAGTGAAATAACGGCTGCTTCTCCTCCATGGTCGAGTTCATATTAGATTGACAAGATCAAGTGATGGCACAACCATAGACACCTTTATCTGCTGTATGCATAATCTTTCTTGCTGAACCCCCGCCAAACTCATCCCCAGGTCTTATCTTTTCTAAACTGAGTATTTATTCATGTGGTTGTTTTATGTAAACTGCAAAGAGCCTCATTAAATGGGAACCTTAACTCAAAAGCTTCATTATTAAGGTGGAACAGAGCTCAGAATGCAAAGAGTGAAATTACCAGTCTTTTGTGTTATTTTGGAAAGAAAAGCTTAGTGACACAGTCCAGTGCTGAGCCCTCCTGTTACCCCTGACCTCCCCCAGGTTAGGGCTTTAAAGTCTGGCTTTAAGGTGAAGAGTTTTACTGGCCGTTCCGCGGGAGAGAGTTCCCTTGGGCTGAGGAGAGCGGACCCTTCGGGGAGAGGCGGGCAGGGACGCCTCAGCCTCAGCCCTGCTGAAAGAGAAGCTGAGGGGACGCTGGACCCTGCCCCACCCCGGCAAACCAGAAGAATCCCCTTTGGCTTCTGGAGAAGGGCTGGGCCAGGTGGGAAGAGGGCTTGGGCGTGCAGCCACACACCGGCTCTTGTTGTTGCTCAGTGCTTGGTGCCTGCAGCACCTTCAGAGCTGGCTGACGACCCGGGAGCTTCGGGAGAGGATGAGATTTTTGCAGACGAAACTCCACATCACTTGAACACTGGCATTCACTGCCGGTAAATACCAGCAGTTCTGTGCTTCCATGTTCTCATTTATATTATAAATCCTAGTGAAGGAGTTTGAAACGACAGACGTACACACGTGGTTAAGAACGTACAGGCAGAGAAGGCGTTTCTCCGAAGCTGGAAATTAATTCCGCAGTATTTTCCCTCTCTCAGTTTGCCTGAATCCCATCTATACTTTACCCAGCCATCAAAACTGTGAAAGTGGTGCCTCACCAGACAAGAGTCATAGCATTTTGTTCCTAAACAATGGGCAGTTGCTAAACAGGGTAAAATTAAAGAAGGTAACAAATCTGTATCCAAAATTTGCATTTCTTCTGGAGAAGCAGCTTTTCAGGGACAGCTTGTTTTCCACAGCAAAGAACGGCTTTTTTTAATTCAAAGCCTTCAGCAACATTAACATGCTTGGTGCAGATCTATACCCTGTCATACTTCTTATCTCAAGGACAGCACCTCCGACAGCAAAATGCCGCATCCATCACATGGGAATATTAGCAAGTGTCCAGTCGTCTGGAGTATGAATAAAACACATGACCCCCCGCTGGCTTCGTCCCAAGTCAGCTGCTTTCTAAAGCTGCTACATACGTCCCAAAACATTAGTACAAACCATTTGTTTCATTATGGCAGTGGGCATCCACGATTAACCAGTACTGCATTTGTGAAAAGAGGCAAAGGAAGCTGAGCGGGAGCTGCTGCATCAGGACACTGCCGTATGACACACGTGCTCAAAGTCACGCCGAGCCTCTTGTAGAGTTGTGCATCTCTCTACAACTATTTGAAAGGACACTGTAGAGAGGTTGGTGCTGGTCTCTTCTCAGAGGTAATTAATGACAGAACAAGAGGGAATGGCTTCAAGCTCCAACAGGGTAGGTTT
>VZSZ01005793.1:0-32464 GCA_013398815.1 Ibidorhyncha struthersii
AACACCTATATACGGTGGGGGGCAAGAAGGGGGTTCAGTTGGTGCCAGGGCTGGTGAGGGCGCCGTGCGCTGGAGGAGGATTTGGGTGTGAGAAGGTCTGTTGAGGGGGCACTGGGGGTACCCCCCGAGCCTTTGTCCCACCCTTTACACTTTTCTTGCTTTGTGCTGAGCTGAGCTCCAATTGCCTCTCCGCATTCAGGGATGAGGATGGAGAAGGGGGCCGGGGGTGCTTTACCCCGTGCCTCAGTTTCCCCAGCAGGTGGACAACCTGCCTGGTTCAGGGTGTCACGTCC
Organism: Ibidorhyncha struthersii; assembly: GCA_013398815.1. Lineage (NCBI taxonomy): Eukaryota > Metazoa > Chordata > Aves > Charadriiformes > Charadriidae > Ibidorhyncha > Ibidorhyncha struthersii. The sequence goes on from VZSZ01005793.1 coordinate 294, forward strand.
ATACAGCCCCATCCCCGGGCGCAGTTCTCCCTGCACCTCGCTGATGCGAGAGCCTGATTTCCCAAAGCATGGAATGAACTATGTAACAGTTGTAAAGCATTGAACAAGCAGCAGCAATGAACTACTTAACGGTTGTATTGTGAGATACAAGCTGCGTCGGAACTTATTGCTGAGAACAGAATGCAAAGCTGCCACGAGATAGAGAAACACGAGATGTCTCAAGACTGCAGACTGCAGACTCTGCGGCTTTGTTAGCAGGGTAAGGCGGTAAAGAGCTAAAGTTCACTAAAAGAACACTGTGATGAAGGGGAGTGGAAGAAGTAAACGACCACCAGATGTCTCTGAAGACCACCGAGAGACCATAGTGCGCATGCGGGAGGGGGTAGTAACCTATGGTAATGAGTTATGAATATGCATATATGGCATGTATAGAAGCTGTGTAACTAACCCTTTACGGGATGCACATTAGGAGTGATCCCCTGTGCGTCCAGCGCTGCAGTAAAGAATAACTGCTTAACAGTCACTCTGACTATTGAGTCCCGACTTCGGCTTTTCACGGCAACTTTGCCTAAACCCCATTTTGTGCCACAATGTTTGAACCTTGGGGTGGGTCCTAGCATTTTTTTTCCCCCCAGTGGTGTTCCTGAAGCAGCTCCTGCAGCTCACAGGGCCTGGTGCGGGGACGGAGCGCACGGGGCCCCGAGGTGGGCCGGAGGGGGCAGGTTCTCTGCTCTTGTGTACCCCACTTTTCTCCGGGCTGAACAATCCCCGGGGCTGACATCTCCCGTGGACACAGAGCCGCCTCCTGCCAGTGGTCACTGCACAAGGCCCATCTCCCCTGACCCCACCACAGCAGGCGCCGAGGGGACATGGCGGGGAGCAGGGAGGGGGTAGAAGTCACTCTGCGGGGACACAGGAGCCAGGCCAGGCTGAACTCCCTCCACACTGGATTTCCTGTTGTTTGGATTGCTGGTGAAAACCAAGAGATCAAAACAAAGCCAGGGCAGGCAGTGAGTCCCTTCGTCTTGCTATTTATTCCAGTGTAATCTAATTAAAGCAACAGGAAATATGCTTTCCCACAGCAACTGGACATCTTTAAAAAGAAACAGCACAAATTAAAGCTCCACGGGCCAGGTGAAGGAGGGGACAAAGGCAGAGTGGCCAGGCTCTATGGCCAGAGGCACCGGGAGGGATCTGCCCCAGATACCTGTGCCCTTGCTGAGACGCCTCGTGGAGATGCTGAGTGGCAGCTCTCATGGCGCACTGGGACACCTGGCAGTTCACCCGAGATCTCCCGGCACAGCAGCTGCCACTCTGCCCTGCACCTCCCTCGACACTGGAGAGCATCCCCGGGGTCTGGCCCCTCCACACAGCGTTCCAGGAGCCCACCCATCGCCTGTGGGGGGCGGCTGTGCTGCCTTGGGCTGGAAGGGACAGGCACATATGAACCTGCGGATCTTTGCTTTCCAGCACTGGCTGGACCTTCACTGAACACGTGAACTGCTGTGGGTAAGAGTGGTGGCAAGGCAGGGTGGGCGCAGGAAGAAAGGAAAGGGCTGGAGGAGTATTTCAAATACTTTATTATTAAAAAAATCCCCGTGAAAACCACAATGGCTGTGCCTTTCTGTGGGTAAGAGGCACAGCCCCTGCCCCAGGTCCCGGCTGGCCCCCGGCACCGCTCCCCGGGTGGGCAGCTCAGAGGCCGCGCTCCTGCCAGGAGGGCAACACAGCACAGGGCTCTAGCTGGGGAGGGTTCACAGCTCTGAACAGCCCCTCTCTTAAAAAACATTTAAAACCAGTTGTGAGAATAAACTCTGGTGTTAAAAAAGGAAAGAGAAAGGAGCAAGGGAGGCTCTGCCAGCACTGAGGGCTGCGGCTGGAGGTCCCACACTCCTGCCTGGGGAGAGTCATGGTGCTCGTGGTGCACAGCAACTTCTCTTTAAAGAGAAAACAATCAACCAACCAACAGTAATTTCTTCCAAATTTCCCCCACAGCCACAAATTTCTCCAGCTGCTCACACAAACGCACCGTCTTCCCCACGGGAAATGCTCTTGCAGAAACCTGAGCCTTCCTTCTCCGCTAAACAACATGCTTCAGATTCCCTGCAAATAAAAGGAGGCAGAAAAGGATATTTCCACTGATATTTCAGCCTGACGGAGTGGCCCGGCCAGGAGTGCCACCCCTATGCCTGACAGACTGGGCAGTGATACAGGAATGCCAGCCTCGGCGCAGACCCCAGTCCCCCCTGGCCCCTCGCTCCCTCCACAGAGACTGCTGCCCTCCTCCAAGCCAGACCTGGGGAACTACTGAAGGGAGACCCTGCCACTGCTCCTGCTGTGAGTGTCTCCTGCAGGCTGACCGCTGGTTTGGGGTTCGCGGACCAGCACCGGCGGGGCACACGCTCACTCCCTGCTGCCTTGTCCTTCCTCGGTGCTGGGTGCGCTGCCAGGAGTGCGCAGCATAGATCCCTCCCTTCCAGCTCTGGAGTGATGCTGTTCCTCCTCCTCTCCTGGACAGGTCAGGGGGGAATGTCCCCTCCCTAGGATTGGCCTGTGCTCGGGAAAGCACACCCCAGGGCATCCATGGCCATCGGCCATCACAACTCCCACCCATGTCCTCTTACTCTGCTTCTAACACCAACACATCACAGCATGCACAGAGTGAGTGAAAAGGGCTGCCGAGCCCCAGCTTGCTGCCCCCAGCTCCTCCTGGGAAAGGGGCAAGACTGATGGGCAAGTTGTGATCAGGCAGTGGACCAAACCTTCCCAAAGAAGTGTTTCAACAGACTTGCACTGGTCACCATCTCCAAAGGACAGGCACAGACCAGTCCTGTCGGTTTGCACCTCCTCCCAGGCTGCAGTCCCTCACGCAGGCTTGGGGACAACCGCCCGAAGGTGACCCAGGTGAGGCTGGCCGTGTGCATGTTACAAGCCCACTTCGGCAAGCATGGAGTCTAACCACTTGCCTTTCACTCATCTCTCTGTAAGACAACAGAAGACACAGCTGTTTTCTGAGTTGCTTCCACCAAGCTGGAGCACCCAGACTCTCCTGGGAGCAAAGGATGGGGACTCTGTTCCAGGGCAAAGCACTGCCTCAGAGAAAACACTTGTGCCAGGGCCAACTGTGTGCCATGGATATTTTTGTGTTGCAGGGCTGACTCTCTAACTGAGAAGCTCCAACCAGACTTGCATGCAGGAGGAGGATGTGAGCTTATGGCATAAACATGCAGAACTTGGACTTTTGATGAAACAAATGGAGATTTAAACCAAAGAGGCAGAGGAAAGTAAAATACTCTATGTCAGGCTTGTAACGGGCGACAAGCGTATGTGTGGGAAGTGGTAGGTCACCAAGCTGTGGTAACAGGACTGTCAGAAACTGGGAAGTGTGTCTAGGAGGACAAAACTGGGCCAGAGACTGGAGAGGCTAGGGAAAAATTAGGCCGGGGAACTGAAAAGCTAACTGGTGCAGGGGAAGGGCTAAACACATGAGCTCTCCTCTCCTGAACTCAGACACTGTGGTATGAAAGGGAAGGAAAACCACACACCAGCAGCAGCTGGAACAGACTCCCTGGAAGCATGTGCTGCTCGTTCAGCCCTACACAGCCTCCAGGTCCTCCTGCATCCAAACGTTAACCCCCAGCTCCAGACAGCCTACTAAGAGATTTCTCTCTTATTGACAGGGTAGTCCCAGCCATGGTCCCTTCCCTGCATCCAGGCTGAGACCTGGGCTCACACCCTCAGCTTTTTCTATCTAGCTGTAATTAGCTGCCCTCCTCTGTAGGAAGTGACCATGTGGGTACATTTGTCTGAGGCCGAGGACACCCACAACCACACCCAGCAAGTGTTTCATCTCATCAAATGAATCACAGAATCACAGAATGGTTTGGGTTGGGAGGGACCTTGAAGACCATCCAGTTCCCACCCCCCTGCCCTGGGCAGGGACACCTGCCCCCAGCCCAGGTTGCTCCAAGCAACCTTGACCTTGAACACCTCCAGGGATGGGGCAGCCACAGCTTCTCGGGGCACCCTGCCCCAGGGGCTCACCACCATCATCGAACAACATTTCTTCCTTATGTCCAACCCAAGCCTGCCCTCATTCAGTGCAAAGCCATTGTCCCTTGTCCTGTCACTGCAGGCCTTCATATAAAGTCTCTCTTGGTCTTTCTTAGAAGTCCCCCTTTATATATTGAAAGGCCACAATAAGGTCTCCCCGGAGCCTTCTCTTCTCCAGGCTGACCCCCCCCAACTCTCCCAGCCTGTCCTCCCAGCAGAGGGGCTCCAGCCCTCCCAGCATCTCCGGGGCCTCCTCTGGCCCCGCTCCAACAGCTCCGTGTCCTTCTGCTGTTGGGACCCCCCGAGCTGGAGGCAGCGGTNTGGCGATCCAGCCTGGGATGCAGGTGGCTTCCTGAGCTGCCAGCGCACATTGCCGGCTCATGTCCAGCTTTTCACCCACCAGTACTCCCACGTCCTTCTCAGCAGGGCTGCTCCCCATCCCTTCATCCCCCAGCCTGTGCTGATAATGGGGGCTGCCCCCACCCAGGTGCAGGACCCTGCGTTTGGCCTTGTTGAACCTCATGAGGTTCATATGGACCCACTCCTCCAGCCTGTCCAGGTCCCTCTGGATGGCATCCCATCCCTCAAGCATATCAACTGCACTACCCAGGTCGGTGTCATCTGCAAACCTGCTGAGGGTGCACTTGATCCCACTGTCTGTGCCATTAATAAAGATATCGAACAGTATCAGTCCCCATGCAGACCCCTGAGGGACACCACTCATTACTGATTTCCACTTGGACAATAGCTATTGACTGCAACTCTTTGGATGCTCCCATCCAGCTGATTCCTTATCCATCTAACACTCCATCCACCAAATCCGTATCTCTCCAGTTTATAGACAAGGATATGGTGTGGGACCACATCAAAGGCCATATGTAAGTCCAGGTAGATGACATCAGTTGCTATTCCCTTATCCACCAATGCAGTCACTCCATTGTAGAAGGTCACCAGATCAGTCAGGCATGATTTGCCTTTTGTGAAGCCATGTTGGCTGTCTCTAATCACTTCCCTGTCATCCATATGCCTTGACATAGCTTCCAGTAGGACCAGCTCTATGATCTTACTGGGCACAGAGGTGAGTCTGACTGGTTGGTAGTTCTCAGGGTCCTCCCTTTTTACCATTTTTTAAAATAGGTGTAATGTTTTCCTTTGTCCAGTCACTGGGGACTTCACCTGACTGACATGACTTTTCAAATATGTTGATGATCATATTTTTCAAGTATGACCTCTCATCACGACCAGCTGTTTATCTGTAGTGTCACCAATTCTTTACAAACCTGACCTTACTTTTAAAAAGCCTTCTCTTAAAAAGGTAACAGAAGCAGAACCCAAGCCACTATCAGGCATGCTGTGGCCATCCGTCCATCTGTCAGGAAGATTTCAATAAAAACTGACTTTAAAAAAAAAATGACAGGCTAAGAGAGTTGGGGTTGTTCAGCCTGGAGAAGAGAAGGCTCCGGGGAAACCTTATAGCAGCCTTCCAGTACCTAAAGGGGGCCTACAGGAAAGATGGGGAGGGACTAGAGATAGGACGTCCTAGAGATAGGACGAGGGGGAATGGCTTCAAACTGGAGGGGGGGAGATTTAGACTAGATATGAGGAACAAATATCTCACTTTGAGGGTGGTAAGGCACTGGAAGGGGTTGGCCCAAGAAGCTGCGGCTGCCCCATCCCTGGAGGTGTTCAAGGCCAGGTTGGACGGGGCTTGGAGCAACCTGGGCTGGGCGGAGGTGTCCCTGCCCAGGGCAGGGGCGTGGGAACTGGATGGTCTTCAAGGTCCCTCCCAACCTAAACCATTCTATGATTAATTTAGGCCATCTGTGAGATAAGGTTTAAAGAGTTTGAACATCTGGCTCCTATTAAACTGGTCCATTCACAAGGACTCATCTTGTGCAGTGTCATGTGTGTCCTACAGGCCAGACCAGGCCGGCGAGAACAGTCCGTCTCACCCAAGACTCACTTGCTGCCTGCTGCTTTCCCAAGAGGCTTCCAGATGCGGCCAGGGAGAGGGCCTATAAGCCCCTTCCTTCCTCATCAGGCTTTATAAGCTGGTGCTAGCAGAAGGGATAGACAGAAGAGCCACGGTAGCCTGAAGTCCCCTTCCTTCCCCCGCACTGTCTCCAAGGAGCTGCAGTTCCAAAGCACCAACCACAAGCCATGAACTGAGATCCCAGAGCACCAAGCTGTTTCTCATTTTGAGTGCTGCATGGTGGGACAGGCTAGAGGAGACAATCATCCGCTCCTCAAGCTTCTGTAATGAACCAGACCCTCAGCAACTCCGTGTCCCCCACACAATGGATTTCCAGAACAGTGGCCGTGCCCAGGACAATGTTCTGCTGAGTTGGCAGCAATATCCTCTTGCCTTGGCAGAAGCCCCTTTCTCACAAAATGCTTTCAGCACTACCAAGACAGCGGACCCTGCAATCTTTTCTCAACGCCCAGTGCAGATGTGCGTCCGCTGCTTTGTACCACAGGTGTTTGCCAGGCACTGCTATCCTGCCAACCTGCTCCACCACCTCTTGTGATCTCTGTGTGAGATGCTGAAAATCAGTCCCCTGCAAAGATGCAGCTGGCTTTTACTGACTTTTTAATCCTTTGCTCTTTGCTTCCTTTTCTGCAGTTGATCGATGTGAAAGTCTCAGCGGCACATGGACTGATGCATTTCCAACTTGGCCTAAGAAGTCTCAGTTCTTGGTATAATGCTGTATTCTGGCACTTAAAAATAATGGAAAATAATGGAATGGAGACTCCTATTTTTCTCATCTTTCTTGTTTCAACTTGGGGAACTGCAGCAAGTTCTGAGGGTTTATAAAACTGCTGCTGGCTCCAGTTAATCCCAGATGAAGATGTGTTGCTTGTAGAGATGGAGCAGACTAAGGCCCTTCAGTTTGGAAAAGAGATGGTGGTGGAAGTGATATATGGGTCTGTGAAATCACAAACCGGCACTGGGAAGTTAAATAGGAACTAGTTACTTGCTGTTTCTCATGTCTAAGAACAAGATGGCACTCAGTGAAATTACCCAACAGCAACTTTTAGACAAAAGAAAGTAGTTTTCCACATGCCAACCAGGACACTGCTGTGGACACCCAAAGTCTCAATAAGTCTGGAAAAGGAAGAGAAGAATTAATGGAGGACAGGTTCCTTGGTGGATCTCTAATGCGCACCCAGCAACAATGCCTGGAGCTTGGGAAGCCCCAAAACCCACCAAATCCAAGAAGCTGGGTAAAGACACCAGGAAAAAGGATATATAAAACAAACTGCCATGCTTCTGTTAGAAATGCAGATTTACAGACACAGTTATGGTACATTTACAGATACACCTACTGAGCCTACCTTCCCGTAGTAAGCTACATGCCCTCCTGGTATATAGCAAGGGTAACCACCCTTGCATTCAGTGACATTTTTATTAAACATCAAGAAGTTAACAGAAGAAGAATGGGTTCTTCAGACACATGAGCAGTAAGCAGACGCCCGGGGAAGACACAGGCCCATTGCTAACAAGGGCAGGGAAACCAATTACTGATAATGCTGACAAAACAGAGGTTCTCAATACCTTCTGTACCTCTGTCTTTACCAGCATAGCTGGAGCCCAGACCACAAGAACATGTACCTACAACAATGCATGTGTCCACCACCAGCAGCGGTGGGTGGGCTGCGACCTCTTGCAAAGGTTCAACCCCCACAAATCTGTGCTAAGAGAAGTGGCAGATGTTGTCGCAAGGCCACTGTCTATAATATTTGGAAAGTGAAGGAGATCAGGGAATATCCATGATTACTGGAAGAGGGCAACTGTCACACCCATCTACAAGGAGCGCCCAAAAGAGGACCCAGGAAACTACAGGCATATCAGTCTTAGTTCAATCCTTGGGAAAGTCATGGAACAAGTCTTCCTAGAAACTATTACAAACCAAATGAAGCAGGTGACTGGGAAAAGCCAGCATGGATTTACCACGGGCAAATCATGTCAGGTTGATCTGGTCATTTTCTACAACAAAATAACATCTTCTGTCATTGTGGGGAGATCAGTGGATGTTGTTTACCTGGATTTCAGCAAAGCATTTGACACCTTTTCCCACAGACTTCTCCTGGAGAAACTGGCAAGATATGGATTGGATCCATGGTCTGCAAAGTGGGTAGGGAGGGGACTGGCTCACAGGCAGCACAGAGAGTGGTGATCAATGGTTTTCACTCAGGCTGGCAGTCCATCACAAGTGGGGTACACCAGGGATCAATACTGGGCCCCACACTGTTCAATGTCTTCACAAACGACCTGAGCGGTGGGACTGAAAGCAACCTCACAAGTTTGCTGATGACACTGTACCAGGTGCTGAAGTGGACACATCAGAAGGGAGAGCGATCTTACAGAGATGTGGACAAGCTGGAAGAGTGGGGTAACAAGAACAGTATGAAGTTTAACAAAGGCAAGGGCAAGGCCCTGCACCTAGGACAGAATAATCAAAGAGCCCAGTTTAGGCTCGGATCTGTGTGGCTGGGGAGCAGTCTTGCTGAAAGGGACCTGGGGGTCCCGGTGGACAGAAAGCTGAACGTGATCCAGCAGTGTGCCGCTGCAGCAACAAAGGCAAACTGGACCCCGGGCAGCATCTGTGGGGGCATTACCAGCAGAGATAGAGACAGGATCATCCCACTCTACTCCGTGCTTGTCAGCTGCACCTGGAGAACTGTGTCCAGTTCTGGTCCCCACAAAGCAAAAACAACACCTGAACCTGCCCTGTGAGGAAAGGCTGATGGGAGTTGGGTCTCTTCTCCCTGGAGAAGAGAAGGCTCAGGGGGACCTCACCACAGTATTCCAGTATTTGAAGGACGGCTACAGAGGGGACACAGGCTCTCTCTTCACAAGGAGCCACATGGAGAGGAGAAGGAGCAACAGGTATGAGTTGCACTAGGAGAGGTTTCACTTTGTTATAAGAAATAAATTTTTTTACAGTGAGAACAATCAACCACTGGAACAACCTCCCCAGGGACGTGGCAGAGTCCCCACTGCTAGTTTTCAAGATGCGACAGGACAGCGTGCTAGGCAATCTCATCTAGGCTCCCTTTCCCAGGAAAGGTTGGAGCAGGTGATCTGTGAAGTCCCTTACAACTGAGGCTGTGCTATGAATCTAATAAGGACAAGGCCCTGTCCTCCTCTGCCCAGCCAGAGGAAAGGCAATGGCAATTTTTGCTAGCAGGGACCCACAGCCCTGAGCTTATGTGCTACTAACATTGAGAATCCCAAGTGAAGCAGGAGATGGATGACACTGTACACGCTGACCAGTCAAGTGAATGTGGTTCATCTTTCTAGTCACCGAGAAAGACTCCAACAAGCTTTCCTGAAGTCCTCTCTAAAAAGACTTGTAAGCCTGAAGCAGGAGTGTTGGCTTGGACAACTCACCTTTGATAGAGTTAAGAATTTCTTGAATTCTCTGTGGCTCATTGCGGTCTGGTCTGCAGCTCGGTGTGATCTCCAGCACGTAATCAGGACCATATTCTGTAAAGAACTGCAGGGAAGAGGAGAGGAGAGTCAGCAGAGAGGTCTCTGGCTGACTGAGGCTGGAGGGAGGGCTCCCCGTGGGTACCTGTTTGTAAAAAGGCAAATGCGTTTTCTCTGTGTGAGGGGCACATGCAGCTTAACTACATCAGAGGTGCTTCTGCAGTGTCTGTGTCCACCTGAAGTTTGCAACCGCTACCAATTCAATGGCTTGGGAAGCAGAGCTCAGTGGTGCAGCCAAAAGCAGTCTCATGTCTATGCCAATGCTTTATTTGGGAAAGCTGCTGACACTCATTTTACACACGGTTACCTGCAAACCTGATTCTTTTATAAACAAAATGCAAGTGCTGCCTATCAGGTATCTTTCCTTTTGGCTCCCTGCTGCCCTTGCACAGTGCTGCATTGTCATGACTGTGAAACACCTGGAAGGAGAAAAATCAGTGTACTTCAAGGTTAATAACATGTCTTTCCTGGCTGAGTGCTCCAATAGTGTGCAACTGAGCCTGAATGAGAAAATCTGCAGCATGTGGGCTCTACACAATAACGCAGAATCACAAGTTATTGCCAGCAGTTTTATTTCACAAGCACGCAGCGCTGAGCAAAGCAGCAGACACACCAGGGTTAAAAACTCAGCAGTGAAGTTGCAGTTGGTCCTGTTGCTACCCCCGGAGAGCCTTACCCCACGGAAAGGTAGTCTAGACTTAAAGCTGTTGTACCAAAAATAGGGAAATTCACAGCATTATAGTCTCCCAAGTGATCAATGATGCACAGGACTGAGGTTTTCTTTAAGGGTGAGATCGGAGGTGGCATATCTGGCAACCCAAGACCAACATCTACCCCTGACGTTATCCACCCAAGGGAGTTAAGAGAGCTGGCTGACATCATTGAGAGTCCACTCTCCATAATCTTTGAGAAGCTGTGGAGATCGCGGGACATCCCAGAAGACTGGAAGAAGGCTAACGTCACCTCCATCTACAAGAAGGGCTCAAAGGAGGATCCAGGAAATTAGAGGCCCATCAGTCCTACTTCAGCCCCTCGGAAAGTTACGGAACGAATCCTCTGTGGGCTACCACAAGCACGTGACTGGGAAAAGCCAGCACAGATTCATCACGGACAAATCATGCTTGACAAACCTGATTGCCTTCTACGACAAAGTAACCTGCTCGGTTGATGTGGGGTGTGCAGCGGACATTGTCTACCTGGATTTCTCCAAGGCTTCCAACACAGTTCCCCACAGCCTCCTCCTAGAGACACTGATGCGTTACGGTCCAGACACATGGTCTGTGGGGTGGGTGGGAACTGGCTGACAGGCTGCACCCAGAGGGTGGTGGTAAACAGCTCCTTTTCCAACTGGCAGCCTGTCACAAGTGGGGTCCCCCAGGGATTGATACTGCACCCAACACTGTTTAATATCTTCATAAGTGATGTGGACGATGGGATCAAGTGTACCCTGAGGAAGTTTGCTTATGATACCAAACTGAGTGGGGAAGTGGACACTTTGGAAGGGAGGCCTGGCAAGGCTGGAAGACTGGGCTAACAAGAATCCTATGAAGCTCAACAAGGACAAGTCTTGCGCCTAGGAAAACATCTTTCAGGAGTGCAGCACAGGCTGAGATCTACCCAGCCTGGGAGCAGGTCTGTGGAAAGGGACCTGGGGGTCCTGGGGCACAAGCTCAATATGAGTGAACAGTGTGCTGCTGTGGCAAAGAAAGCCAACAGATGCTGGGCTGCATCAACAAGGGCATCACCAGCAGAGATAAGTCATTATCCCACTCTACTGGGCACCTGTCAGGCCGCACCTGGAATACTGTGCTCGGTTTCAGTCCCTGCTATCCAAAGGAGATGTGGACAGGCTGGAGAGGGTCCAGAGAAGGGCCGCCAAGATGATCCAAGGACTGGGAAGCCTGCCATATGAGGAAAGGCTGAGAGAATCGGGTTTGCTCAGCCCTGAGAAAAGAAGGCTCTGGGGAGATCTTAGCACCACGTTCCAGTATTTAAGGGTGGCTACAAAGAAGACGGAGACTTCCTTTTTACAAGGAGTCACATGGAAAAGACGTGGGGTGATGGGTACAAGTTACTACCGGGGAGATTCTGATGGGACACAAGAGGAAAATTTTTCACACTGAGAACAATCAGCCATTGGAATAAACTCTCCAGGGAAGTGGTGGGTTCCCCAACAATGGACACTTTTAAGACTCAGCTGTGCAGGGTGCTGGGCCGTCTTGTCTAGGCCGTGCTTTGGCAAGCAAGGTTGGACCAGATGATCCTTGAGGTCCCTTCCAACCTGGGATTCTATGATCTCTGCACTAGCAGGGGCAACAAGGGCTTCTCCAAGCAGACCTCAGCATGCCAGTACAGACGAGGAAAATGAAGCGGCTCCGGAGTGCTGCAGGTTACAGTCCAGCATTTGAAAGCAAACCTGAAATCACACCGCGTGAATGGCAGTGTTAAGGAGCTGCCCGCTCTGTAAGTGCATCAGCTACTCACGTGGAGCGGGCAAGGCAGCTGGGTCAGGGCAGGACATGTGCTGCCTGCCAGACTTTCTGGGCCAACAATATATTCCGCTGAAACGGGAGTAAAAGGCAGATTTTGACAGCTGCATTGGCTCCTTTGTGCAGTGCTTGGTCACTGTAGACCCAGCCAGCTGATTTAAAAAAAAATAGAAAAACCTTTCCTCTTTAGCGAGTCAGGGGTTTGAGCTATGCTTTCAACGCCGTGAGAATGAGACCCCGTCTCTCCCCCAAACCAACGTGGGGCAGCAGGAAGCTGCAGTACATCACGGCTGCTCTTAGCTCATTAAAGATTACCATGACTATTCGGATCAGAGATGGACCCAGGGCCAGGCTGAATGGGAGCCCTACCCAGCTGTGTTGTGCAGCAGGAGAGCACGTGCTTAGCTAATTAGCAGGCTAGCCCTCTTTCTTCCAAGTTTCTCTGCAGTCAGCCCAAGGACTGATGTATATTTTTCAGGCAGACTGTTTTTACAGCTTTCTTAAGTAATCTCCTTTATAGCTAAACATTTTCCTTTCTTCACCTCCGCCTGGAGATCGCTTTGGAAACTCCCTGCTGAAATACTGACACAGGAGAACATTGACATTTTTCCTGCTTAGAAAGACTGAAAATGGCTACAGCAGAAGAAACCAACGTGTTTTGGGAAGTCCTCGCTGAGAGATGGTGCCTCTCGTCTGGTTTGAGTTTGCTCTTACAGTGTGAACAGGAGAGAGCTACTCCCAGAGCATACAGGCTCCCCCGGCACAGCCCACTGACTCCACAAACCAAGCAAGCTGGCTTATTTGCAGGAAAAACGGAAATACACAAAATCTTGACTGCAGCATCCATGAAACAGCACATGGAAAACGCACACCTCCCAGTAACTGGTCTCGGCTGCACAACCCGCTGGTTACACTGGCAGTCGCATAGCAGACTTTGTACCGTGTGTCTAGTACATGCCACCCAGGAAACAACGAGGCACAGTTAATCCTGACGAAGGCATCATTTTGCACTTCCTCATCCTCCTATTTCTGTGGCATCATGTGAAACAGAGCACCAATACAGTTTCATGCAACTGCTTTTCAAAGTCTATGTTAAAGGGCAAAAATACCTGGACTTTTGCACTGATGTGGTTTGTGGCAGTCGAGGAGCTTTTGCTGTTAAATAACTAATGCCCAGCAGAGCAGCTCTGTGTGCTAAGCCACCCAGCATGGGCTGCAGAGCACAGTCACGCAGGAGAGCTTGGGGCCAGCTGGTTTTACGCCACCCACCAGAAGCAGGTCAGCAGGGGAAGCCTGGTAAATCCTGAACCGGCCTATCCAAGAGATCTGATGTAGGTGCTCTCAAGCAAACAGCCCCAGCTCCAACACGCTCCACGAACCCTCCACTGCAGGTTCCTGGGCAGGTGGCAGGAGAAAATACCTGTCCAGTCTCCCCAGGTGACAGACTGAGACACAAACCAGCAGGGCACAGGAGCCCCTGCCCGCTTCTGCTGCCTTGCGGCAGCGGCTGGACAGTGAGGCAGGAAGGCAGGTAAGGACAGGACTACCTCTCATTGCTGCAGCTAGAGGTGCTTCTTGTGTCTGAGGGAGTACTAAGAAACTCCTTCAACCACTCATCAAACTGACAAAAGCAACAAGCAGCACCTGGGAATCAGCTGAGTTTTGACCCACCACAGGGACCCAGAGAGGCCAATCCACCAAAACAAACCAGTAATGTTGATGTTCTCCTTGAGGCTTAAGCCTTAATATTTCCAAAGAGAGTACAAAAGAGCCACTTGTACAAGCACCTTGTATCCACTCTCTGGCAGCCTGGAGGGGATTCAAGAGGTGGTTTTCAGTGCTTCAGAAAAGACTTGTTCTGTTTCCTCATCTCTCAGAACAAGCAGGATGTTACAAGCAGGCAAGTTCAGGCTTCAGCAACGACAGAATGCCTGCACTACTCACTCACCCATTTATTTGTAGCAGGGGAAAATATATCTTTTCATCCCTGAAAAAACACAGTCATTTTCAGGGATGAAAAAAAACAACGTTGAGAACCAAGGCTCACGAGGAAAGCTAAAAATCCTCTCCTTAATCAGCAGCTCACGTAGAAACTCACAACCACTCCCTTTTAAAACTCACGCATGCCAAAACTGAGAGAATCACAAACGTCCGATGCGCAAGGCTAAAGCCCTGAGCAGGCCAAAAGGAGCTGAAGTTTAAACCAGAGGGAGGCATACCTGGGACTGCAAATGTCTTCCCTCCCATCAGCGGGATGTCCCAGAGAAAGGAGCAGTGCCCAGTGTCATAGCACAACTGCCGAGTGCTTTGGTGGTCTGAAAGAAGGTGGGAGTAATAGCTCAGAGATGGTAATGTGGAATGACTGCAGGGAAAGAAGTGCTGGAGGACGAAAAGAGTAGGCATAGAGACCAGGAAAGAGGGTGAGAAACAGAGAAAGGAAAAGGCAAAGAGAAATATAAAAAAATAAAGGCTAAAACAATAATGTTCTTAAAGGGGAAGGATATTTTCCACTGAATAATGCTAGATCTGACAGCAAGCATTATGCCAACAGCAAAAAATCGGGCATCTTATAAAAGTTTAAATTCTGTCCCTGATTTTAGTCAAAACAGTTCATTGGTGCACACTGCTGCAGGGGGACCATGACCCACTGCACCAGCAGCACTGGATGTTCAAAGAAATTCTATGTTGGTCCTTCTAGACATCCTAAGACTACGTAAACACCATTCCACTGCTGCTCAGTCAAATGCTTTCTGGATCTCAAGATCACAGACATCTTGTTTTCAAGCCCTTCTCTACAAACTCATGAACAAAAAAGAACCACCAAAAGACCTCCATGTTTCTGAATATTGACTTCCTTTCATAATAAGTTGATTCCAAGACCTGGAGCTGTAAAGAACATCCCCAAACCTCTCAGTGCTGGAAAAGAAGCAAAGTGCTGAATATGACTGGGTAGAATTTGGCCCATCATCACTGAAAAAGCATGCCAAACCTGGCTGAAATACATCAAGAGCAGCACAACCTAGCCACTTCACAGCACGGTGCTTCAGCAACGATCTGTCCCAGGCCACGCACTCTCACGAGTTTCCTTCAGGAGGGGAGCAGAGCCCTGGGGCTGTACAGCAGGAAAGCAGTACCTGGACTGCCTTCAAGTTGCTCAGTCAGGAATTCTGCACTGATCTCAAAAAGCTGACTGGTCTGACAGCTCAGTTTCCAGGTTTCATGTTAACCAGAATGGGAATTCCTATTTAAAGCAAAGAAAACACAAAATCGGGAAGTACCAGCCTTTGTTTCTGCGCACAGGCACTGATAAGCTATTAAACCATTAGTGGTTCTTTGCCAGAAGCAGCAGAAAAAACCCTGGGAATCTGACAAAAAGACATCAGCCCCGTGCGTGCACAAATACATATGTACACATACACTGAAAGCACGTGTTCTTTCCCCTTCAGATTATCTCATAGTTGTCTAAGTATTTCATACCCACTAGCCTCCAAACCAGTTCTTCATGACTTTTCGCCCCACCAAATCTGCTTCCCCTAGTTTACCTCAAATACGCCAACCCATCCCAACAGCGCAATGAAGGCAGCCTGGAGCATCTCGTGGAAAGATTACAGAGGGTAAAATACACTGATGAGAAGGACTCTAAAAATAAGCAAAACCAGTCACAGCTGTAGCTCTGGGAGTTTCTGTTTGGAAGCTTTGCAGGATTTATGTAAGACAAAGATGTCTCATCCTTAATCACAGAGAAACAGGCTGCCACACAAAGTGGTAGCCTGGAACTTGCACTAGCAGCAAGGTGAGGGACTACATTACCTTCAACTAGTTCCACCTAAAAGGAAAAAAAAGCCTTCTCTAAACTCAGCGACTCATGGAGTGAGAGAGGGGAACAGAAGAATTCCCATCAAAGTGAAGGGCCACATATTGAACACATAGTAAGACACTCTTTCCCCTAAAGATCTGAGGTCCATAAGGTTTAAAATTGTTCGCACATGGATTTTTGACTTGACATCACATGGCTCTGGAATAAGGCAATGGCAACGCACTGCCTGGCATCTGACTGCTCTCTGTCTTGCTCTGCAAGATGAGCCTGCTGGAGAAGATAGAAAGTGTATTTTAAGTTCAGTAAATGGCCGAGCAAGATGGGCTCTGGCTCTCAAGGATGGTGTACAAGTATGACTCCAAACCGTGTCTTCCAAACGCCGTATTTGCAATCAACCATCTTACTGTCTTCTGCTCTGACAACTGTGACCAGCAAAGACTGGGGTTCCAGATAGCTCTGTTGTAAAGCAGAGCCATGTAAAGCAGAGCCATGAAGAGAAGCCAGACAGCAAAAGGCCCTCAGTGACTTTGGATGTCAACTCCCAAGCTGGCTCATCCCTTCCACAGGCAGCTTGCAAAGAGCCGTTTGACTTTAACAGACTCAGGTCCCCTCGTAGAAAGTGCAGGAGTGCAAGAGCAGCAAGTTGCTTCCCGGAGCGCTCAGTGAGCCGACATGTGCACTCCCATCCATACCCAGGGCAGCTGGCAGATGCTGCACTGAACTGCACACCCTCCCTGCATCCACCAGCAAACCTGCCAGCTGGCTGGGAGCCTCCTCCCTTGGCAAAGGTGGAGCATGGAAGCTTCATTCCAACTTTGTCCAAGCCCTCCACAAGGCAACAGCCCGCCTTACAGATGTGGAGTAGGATAAAGCTTGCTTTTGTTTACACAAGGCTTTTTTGGTTAACTCTGTGGCTTTTTAAACAGAGCCAAGTCTTGATGTGCCCCTTTCCATACTTCAGAGGAAGCCAGAGGACACGCAGCCATCCCCACATCCAAGCTGAACGGCAGCTGGGCAGGAGGAGGGCCCCAGATGCACTGCACAACACACAGACACCCTCGAGGAAAGGTGGACACCTGCATCCTGGGCACTGAATTGCTTGACGGAGTTTGCATTCTCCATGTAGCCACCCAGACAAGCACTCCCACGGCATCTCAGAGTTAAGAGAGCCCCAAAACAAACCTCCACCACCCTCGCCTGGACGTTAAGTGTGTGGGGCCATGTGCTGCCACACTCATACACAGCTCTTCATCGCACTGGCAAGCAGTGGCACAAGCAGACAGGTTTTCATGCCCTTAAACAGCAGCGAGGTCTCAGGAAGCTAGGCCTGAGACTTCTCTGCCCATCAGCATCTACACAGGGAGCTGCAACAGCACACCCTCGCTGCACTCCCCGCAGCGACCTCTCCCCAGACCTCAAGCACCAGCATCTCTTGTAGTTGCCTTGTTACAGAGGCACCTCCCTCTGCTAAGGACATATGCGCATGTGCCATGGGACGTGGGTATTTCTGACTGTGCCTGCTCCCACAGGCAAGGTTCAGCAGCAGGCTTCCAGGAGACACTCGCAGCTTCCATCAGCAATCAGACTTGTTCCAGTGCTCCTGAGAAGCAGGTGGTTCCCAGCCCTGGAGGAACACTCTTTCCTGGGGAAGAAGCACAACACGATCCAGTACAAGCAGTCCCACACTGGCCTTGAGACAGGGCTTGCACATCCACTCACAGGTGAAGGGCTAGTACATCTCAAACTCCTGCTCTCACGCATGCCAAAACCCGTGCCACCCCTCACCAGAAGACAGAGCAATGTGCTGAGCAGCTGAACCACAGGAACCCCCAAGGTGGGGGCTATGCAGGTACCTGACAGGAGCTCCCCCATGAGTTTCGTCAACCAACTGGGATTCCCACGTCAAGGGGAATACATTCTCCAGGCGTAGGTTAATACACACAAAGGCTGGGACATAACAGAGGGGCAGACTGGAGTTGCTCAGACAACACTTGGGAAGACGACACACACTGGCGCTCACATGCTCAGGCTGCACAAGCCCTCTGCAAATGAGCAAGTAACAGCATTTTCCCAGCTGGCCCTGGCCAGGCTCTAACTGTCACATCCAACACAAAGACCAGCCTTTTCACAGCTTCACTCGTTTATCAGCTTTGGCTATTAATTTCCCACTGATGAGTAAACAGATCCAGCCGGCAATGTTTCCAGTTGACTGTTCTTCTTCCATGAGTGACAAGAGCTTGGAGGACCACAGACACAAAGAAGAGTTATTGGTTTGAGAAAAGCAGCCACCAGGCTGCAGCCTCGGCTGAAAGCCCACAAGAGCAGGATCAGGCAGTTTGGTCTGTGCGGAGAGGAGCCAGCTCGGGGACAGCATCCAAATTAAAGGGCAACGTTAGCTGCAGTGAAGACAAGCCTACAACTGCTCAGGATCTGCCGTAAGACACTGATCTCATGGAAAACGGGACAAACAATAAGAAGGATGTCAGCTTCACTGCATGTCGTGGTTTGCCTGCAGGTGTCCGACTGTGGCAAGGTTCCTGCTTCCTGCCCATGGCAGCGTTGCTGTGTTAAAAGGAACTTGCATATAATTAAGTACTCAAATCTAGACTGGACCAAGAGGGGATTTTGTAGCTGAGCTTCAACAGAGCTTTCCACTCTTGGAAAACAATTCTTCTCCTCTCCGAGCTGGGGTGGTCTTCAGAAATCACGTCAAATAAGGTGTTTATTGCTGCTGTAGTCTTATTACAGAGCCATTCCGTCAGACACTCTCAGCCAAACACAGGACCAAGTAACCAGAAATTGTTTCATTTGTCTTTGTCTCAGAGACAGCATAACAGCAGCCCCAAACCCAACTTTCTTCTCTTCTAAGGCACTGACCAAACCACTGTCAAACAGCCAAGTGCAAATCAGCTGGAGAAATCACTCCCAGGTTTGCTGCACATCTGCACTGCTTCCCATTTTATTTCAAAGCATGAAAAAGACTCAAGCAATAAACCCAAAGACCCAGTTTCCAATAAGAATGCATCAGTCAGAAAGGCTTTACCAAGGAAGAAAGGATGGGAAGAACCAACTTTTTACACTGCAAGAGGAGCTGCTGGAGTCTCCAGCCAGGAGGTCTAAGCCCAGAAAGTTGGGTAAGAACAGCCTGGTGGTACTGGGGATACTGGGACAAAACCAACCTGAGGGAACCAACCAGAAAATCTGAGCATTTCCTGCGACGGAAATCTTTTTGAAAGTGGAAATTTTCCTAAAGGAAGCGGTGGAAGCCCAACTGCTTCCATTATCTCAAACAAAGCCCTTTGAGCATAAACAGAAGGGAATGTTCCTGTACTGGGTGCCAGTTTACTTTGAAAAGGGATTTTGATACCTAAAAGTAATTATTTTTTTCCCTGTCCAGTTTTCATGAGCCAGGCAATTTTCCAATTCATTTATTTTTTTAAAATGAAAGTCCTGGTAACTGTTACTAGACCGATATACCCCCTCACAGGTCTCTTTTAGCAATCTTCTCACACAGAGAAACCCCGCAGTGTTTTCTGTGCACAGTAGGACCTACACAATGTAATACACAGGCTAGGGGGCAACAGACAAGGATAACCTACCCACGACGCCCTGACCCTCAAAGACTATCCAGAAGACAGAAAACTTGGATGATGCAGACAGAGACTGCTGCACACACATGAATGCTATCTGTTACAAAGGTACAGACCTCTGCATCACTTGAAACCTCAGTGCTACGGACACTGGACCTGTCATCCTCGCTCAACAAGGTGGATGAAATTGCCCCAGGTAACTCAAGCCGAGGTGGCAGAGCAGGCTCCCAGGTGTAATGTCCCTGTCTCATTTATGGTAGGCAAGATTTTAGTGAAGAACGGTGGGATTAAAAGCCCTACCTTTAGTGTTACCCCATGCCAGGTGCATATTGGATCACATCTTGGCATACAACCAGGCATCCCTGCCTCGCTCCAAACCAGACACTCAGCCAATTCAGCCTTGTCAAGCTCCGGGTGGAGAGCAAGGAATTACAGAAACCAAAAGGATGGCCCAAAACGTGCCACCCTGGAGAAACGGCTACTCCCTTTCCTGCGTGCGCTCTGCAAGTCCCACGGAGCACACTGTGCACAGCCAGTCACCAGCCTTGCATTCTTCTTTTTACCAGGGTCTCGCTTGACTAGGACAGGTTTGGAGAAGTGCTGAACACCCACAGCTCCCCCCGGGACCAGCTTAAACATCTAAGTACCACAATAATGCTGAATCCTCTCACAAACCAAGCCTTACATCTTACCAATGGGCAAATACAGAGACAGCAGGATACTTCTCGGCCATACATCACAGAAAACTGGAAGAGTACCCAGAGAAACTCTGTGTTTGCACTGTTCTATATGCTGTACTCAGCACTGGTGAGGCCACACCTCGAGTATTGTGTCCAGTTTTGGGCACCTCAATACAAGAGAGATATCGAGGTGCTGGAGCGAGTGCAGAGGAGGGCAAGGAAACTGGTGAAGGGCCTAGCAGACAAATCATATGAAGAGCAGTTGAAGGAGCTGGGACTGTTTAGTTTGAGGAAGAGGAGGCTGAGGGGAGACCTCATCACTCTCTACAACTATCTGAAAGGACACTGTAGAGAGGTTGGTGCTGGTCTCTTCTCACAGGTAATTAATGACAGAACAAGAGGGAATGGCTTCAAGCTCCAACAGGGTAGGTTTAGACTGAACATTAGGAAAGAATTTTTCACAGAAAGGGTGGTTGGGCACTGGAATAGACTGCCCAGGGAGGTGGTTGAGTCACCATCCCTGGATGTGTTTAAGAGACATTTAGATGTGGTGTTGGTCCATATGGTGTAGGGGAGAACTTTGTAGAGTAGGGTAGATGGTTTGACTCGATGATCCCAAGGGTCTCTTCCAACCTAGACAATTCTATGATTCTATGATTCTATTCTTTATACTCGTCCTCCTGCATCTGCTATCAGCTGCTGCGGCAGAGAGGAGACAGACAGACAGACTGACAGCTTCCTGGACAATACTGCTCACTTGACATGGTAAAGGAGGTACCATCCTCCAGACTGTACGTTCCCATGCTATTTAAGACCATTGCAACACGTCAAGTGAGCAAAGTCTGGTGTCCAGGCCAGGGGAGAAAGAAAAACACTTGCAGTAGACATAACCATGACACAACTGTTTCTTGCAGCATGTGGGGAAAAAAAAATCCAGATGCATGGTCTGGGAAGAAAGGTCTTGTGGGCTAAGTAGGGGAAACAGCTTTGGCTACAGAGGGCTCAACTCCACTTCCCAATTCTCTTCAGTGCTGCAGAATAGCTGTTGCCTTTTGGGAACTGCCATCCGCCGGGCCAGGCGCCCAGCTCAACACCAGCTGAGTGGCCAGCAGACACTGCAACATGCCCCAGTGCATAGCCAAGAAACAACAAAAGGGCTTTGCTTACAACCAGGGCTTTATGACAGCTTCCCCCCTCCCCCCCCGCCCCCAAGGCAAATTGTCCCATTCCCTGCCCCAAGCCCCTCGCATCCCCCCAGAAAGGCCTGGCCTCCTGTTCACTCACTGCTGGGAGCAGCGGTGGCAGTTGGTGGAGGGGGGAGTGGAGTGGAGGTTGTCCAGCAGGTACAAAGTGCTTTTTGTTCCCTTGATAGGGCTGAGATGATGCTTCTCCTGCTTCTAACCCTCCTGGAGTCCCCGGAGAAGGGGCAGGGGCAGTTCAGGAACGCGACTGTGTTCAGTTTGCTGTATCTTGGCAGGGCCACAGCTTGCCTCTTTGATCCCTGGCTGTGAAAAGCGCATAAAAAAATTGAATTCAAGAATGAAGATCTTTACAAACTGACGTGCAGGGACTCTGTCTGCCCCAGGACCTCCTCCCACAGCAGCAGTGCCTTGTATTATCACACCCCCTGCACTCATCACTGGCCATCTGTCCCTTTCATTTAGCTGCCAACACGTCCCTCCCCAACACCTCACGCTCACAAAGCGCCCTGCAAGCACCGCTCCAGGGCCCCAACACTGAATGTGCTGCCGGCTCACTGTGGTACACGCTGTCAGTATCTCAGCAAAACACTTGATTCCTATAAGTGCAGCCGGAGCACACACAGAGGCAAGATCTCCCCAGCTGGGTGCAAAACAGAGCGATGCGATTTAACTCCTCCCCACGAAATAACCTTTGGGAGGGCAGCAGGCAGCAGCCAGAGGGCCGGGGCTGAGGGCACGCCGTGCTGAGCCGGGGGCTGTCAGGCCACCTCCAGGCACCACACGAGGATGCTCTGCTCCCTCAGCCTGCCCCATTTTGTAAATCCCACAAAAATCACACCTTACAAAAAGATCTCAGCGTCGCTTATGAAGGCGTTTCACACAAATTTACTGATGCTTCATCCCATTTCCCTCAGGTCCTGTTGCTGGTCACCAGAGAGAGATCATCAGCATCCCCCTGTGAGGAAGGTAGACAGCGATGAGGTCCCCCCTCAGCCTTCTCTTCTCCAAGCTGAAGAAACCAAGTGATCCCAGCTGCTCCCCCTAAATCTTATGGATGCCCATGGTCCACTAAGATTCCCAGGGATATCAGTCTCATGCCCTGGGTTTCTTCCGTCCCTGCCCCCCTTCCTCCATTCCCGCTCAAAGTCTGTTAATGTTACCTTCTCTGGTTTGTGAGCACTTTTGGGGGGACTAAACAAGGCTAATGAGACTCATTTAGCATGCCCAGGAAGACTGAACACGACTGCACAAAAGCACCATGGATCAGCAAAGCCCTTTAAAGCAAACGCGCCATCTGATTTGGAGGCCAGACATTCGGATGCCGATCTAGCACCGCACACTGCGCTGCACTGTCTTTAGTGCTAGGCTGTGTCTAACCGTGTGAGAGCAAACGTGGGGCGATACACCCTGTGGCTGCCGGGCACAGCTTCCCAGGCTCGGGGCGAGCTGCTAGCCTAACCCTTCAGTGGGCAAAGTTTCGACATCTCTGTTTCAATGCAAATGGCCTCACCACATCCAATATGAAAACACAAGAGGGACCCTTACTCCCGGGCGAGTAAATACTATCTGTGCTCAGCATTATGAAATAATCCAGTTTAGGAGAAGGGAGGAGGCAGTTAACTGCATCAGTTATATTAGAGAAAACAAAGATGATCCTTCAGTGTTCTTGTCAAGACAGTTGCTTTCAGAAACTGTTGATCTTGGTTGTGGTTCAAGAGCTAAGAACACAGACCCAACGCTGTTGGGAAGAAGCAAGAAAACATTTAAAACTGATAAAGGAAATTCTTTGAAAAACTAGAAGCATCAGCCCGTGGTTCTGGCTTTCAGGGTACTTGTTGATACAAACTGCTTAATGCATTTCAGAACAGGATTATAAATATAAACGAAAAATAGAATCTGGTGCCATTAGTGAGGCTAGAAATGAAGCTCTTGATCGCTCGCCAGAGGATGTGAGCTAGCACCCCTCCAGGAGAGGCAAAAAACTTCACCCCTGACTGGGGACACACACCTTCCTGACCGTGAAGCAGCCTGCAGTGGCCACTTGCAGGCAAAAACACAAGTGTGGCAGCCAGCTCGTGCCTTGGTTCAGTGCAAGCCCTACACAGTGCAGGGCACTGCATGCACGTGGGTAACACGCTACAGCCCAAAACCTCACCTTCAGCTGCAAGGCAGTCCCAACCACTAGCAGGCTCTGTAGCAAATAACAATGGGATAAACCTGTTGACAGGGAACACTCCTCCCAATGCCTTTTAATTAGCAGTTCATCAATGCCTCAAAGCATACATCCATTTGTTCCCCTACTTAGGAGCAGAGCTGTAAGGAGAGGTCCCTACGGGCTGTGCCCTGGGGTACTTTGCCTCCTGCTGTTCAAACACAACTTCACTGCTTCCAGCTGGTAACTGAGGGGACTCGTCGCTGGGGATCTGAACCCGGCTGCAGTTCGCTTACCCACTTCTTCCAGGTCCCAAAAGAGATGCAGGTTCCCTGAAGCAGACTGCTGCTCCCTGCTTACTGACGTGAATAGCACCATCTTTTAGCTGGTACCTGATCCAGAACCGTTCAACTCGTGAGCCAAGTCTATTTCTCATTACTAAGGCCACTTTATCACCAAGGCTACTTTATTACCTTTGATGAAGCACATGGGCGCAGGCTTTAAAATAATCAAACAGCTTATCACACTCCAGTGTCTCCATACATTCTTTGTGGACCTGATGTATATTCTAGCAGAGCACCGTGGATTTCAGACTTGTTCCCGATTCAACTCCAACGAACTCCATTCACCCAAGAGCTCTCTGGCTATGATGACCCACCGCTCCAGGCACTTCACCGGGCATTCAGTAAGCACTGCAGCTACGCTCCTGGTCCTCACTAGCTGCTTTGCCAGCTAACGTCGCCACCCCAGAGATGATTCTTACTAAACCCTCTCCATGGCGCAGGCATTAAGATGTGCATGCTTATGGCAGGCACCGTGTTTTATGAGCCTGACATAAAAATTCTCCTATAGGTGCCCAAGTGGGAACAGCAGCACTTGGTGACTGCTTCATCCGAGGCAGCCCACGTTTCCACTCCCTCCAGCTCATTCCTCTTTGGGTGCTGCACCACAGCTCCAACAGACAGGCGGGGCAATCTCTGCGAACTTGTTCCTCCAGGGTGAGCCCTAAGAAGCTCAGCTCGTCTCTGGAAAAAACACCACAAGCACCGTTTCCCTGCAAGGGGAACCCAAACAGACTGGCCACCAGCAGCACCACAACTCGGACCCGGCTCTGCTCCGCAGCCCAAGCGCCAGCCAGGCCAGAATGGGATACAAATTCCTTTGAGAAGGAGTGGCCAGAGCCGCACTGAGCACCTTGTGACATCCTGCAGTCAACTCATTCCCACACTGCTCTTATCCTTCAGGGCACCTGGTGCAGGAATCATTAACACCACAGATAAACTGTTCAGAGCAATAACAAACAGGCAAAACCTTCTGCAGTTAATTCCTACAGAGGGATCCACCCTTTTCACTCCCCACATATATGAAAGATCCAGTCTTGTTCAAAACCCATGTCTGCAGAAACCTGCTTAAAGGATCGTATTTAAGCATGAAAGCTCTCCAGAAGCATCTTGTATCTGTGATCACCAGTTTGATTAATGATTAATTTCCAGTTCCAACCCACACAAATGCTTTACTTCCTCATGCATACTGGTCCATGGGACCCTTACACAAAGGCAAAACCATAATTCTCCTCTGTAGTCACTGTAGGCTTGAACTGCTTTGCATGTGCAGGTGCGTTTCCGTAGGGTCAGTAACACTGATCTGCTGTTTGGGACCTAGATTGTGTCCCTCCACCCAGTCGTCCAGCCCTGCTCAAGGTTTTAAAAGCACCAGCACTGCAACTGAGACAGCGCATATGCGACCATGAACAGCACCTGGCCCCACGGCCTGCTGCAAGACTACTGGTCAGAAAAGCTCCGAAGTTGCACCTGGTACTTTCTGTAAGTTGATGAAAGCAAGGCTAAAATTTAAAGCCTTGAGAAAGGCCCGGCTCTTTCCTGGCAAAAGCACACACACATCCTAAAGAGGTCTTTGAGCAAACAGGTGACTCCCCCTCCCCAGCCCCTCTGTAATTATCTGAGACGGGAGTTCATTGGTGCCCGAGATCCCTTGCAAAAAGATGTGGACAGCCTTGGGTTTTGGGAACAAGCACCCACTATGCTGCTAGGACAGTGCATTATTGTTACAGGAGTGTCTCAACAAAACAGTATTGAGTCGCAAGGATGCCGTTCGGATTAGGTAGAACGACTCAGCTCTCACACAAGGAGAAGGAAGGGTTTGTCAAAGCTTTACCTCGTGATCGGGGATCTCGGAGGACAGCGTTCTCCCAAGGATGACCCCAGTCAAGTATGTCCAGCAGCGAGCTGTGTTGGCAAGGTTGTAGCCTCCTGCCTCCAGCAAGAATTGTGATTTTGGAGGGGGAAGAGTAGGGAAAGGGAAGAGAGAGTGAGAGATTTTAGTGGAAGGAACAAATCATGGAGGCAACACATGCAGTTTATATGAATTCAGCTTATTTCATCCACTCAAGCTGTGCCCAAAACCTGGATTTTGCACCGGCTGGCTACAAGAGGCCAGGTCCAAATGACACTGTATGCAAGGGCAGACCTCCAAAATTGAGCCCCAGTAACATCCAGTGTGGGACAGGCCAGGATCCTCCAGACACCATCTCAGACCCAGTTCGAGCCCCCGGGTCCATGCGCTCAGCTCTCTCCTGGCCACAAGGAGAGGTGCTCAAAGGCAACAGGGAGAGAAACGCAAGGGCAGCCCTGGAGACATGGGATTCCTGCTTTTTAATGACAGCCTTCAACCCACACAGCATAATGCACGTGCCCAGCCATTCGCTGGAGAGCTCTTCTGCACTGTCGTGTTTGAGAGGACAAATAAGAAGCTCTTTAGTACAACAACTAATTACCATTAGTATGGTAATGGTCACCTCCACGGTAATGGTACATGAGCCCACAAGGAGAACCCTTAGCTGAAAGCAATCCTGCAAGAGACTCAGAAGTTGTTTTTTTCCAGCAAAGATGACTAAAATAGTAAGAGAGAAAACCACTTTGAAAAGAGAGGGAGCCTGTATTTTTCAACATTCCCTTCTCTTTGGGTTGTTTTTTTTTGCTTGTTTTTTTTTTTGCAAGTATTGACTCCTTCCCTGAGTTCCACCTCAAAATGATTCCACAAGCTGCAGTGGTGGGACACTCCTTTGGTATTTTCACAACTGACAACCAGTTGTCTCTAATTTTTTTACAGAAGTTTTGGGGTTTCTTTTTGCCTGAAAGATGCTGTCCCCAGCATACCCACAGACATGCCACAGCAGGACTGAACACTCATAACCTTTCAAAAACAAAGCGCATCGGCGCATCAAATTTTAGGCTTAACATGCTCTACCCGATCTCCACCATCTCAAAAAGGACAACAGCTAGATCTGACACAGCTCCTGACACAGAGCTGGGGCAAACAGTGGCTTTCATTGTTCTGAAATGCTCTGTGGCATAGAGCCCGTCCTGTGCTCCCCCCACTGGACAGGCAGCTGGTTATGCAGCTGGTTATGCAGCATGGCAGAACACTCCCAACCTTAGCTCTCGCCGGGTATCAGTCCTTTTCCCAAGCCCTTGCTTGAATCCAAATGAATTAATTCATTGCCAGATGCCCAAGGTGGGTTTGGGAACACAGCGCTCGCTTTTAAAGAGAAGTGCCGAAGGACTGATCAGCGGAGATGTGAATCAGAGGTGCCGATGAGAAGACAGGGTCAGTGCATTGGGGTCAACAGCCTCTGCTCTCCTCCGGAGGAACCAAGCAGCCTTTAACTCAAGATTTTAGGGTCTGGATTGAGACTTGCACCTGTCGGCATCAAGGGTTTCAGGTCTGTGTGAAAACAGTACTGTGCCACAGAGCGGCCTGCTGACACTGCCCAGCAGTCGCCCTGCTAACCTCCAGTCAGTGTCAGGCCCAAGGGCACACACTAGACGAAGGGTTGCAGGAGGACAAGCCTGTTTCCTTCTGAACAGCAGAATGCACACACACTCACCTCCTCCCAGGATGAGAGTTGCTAGCTGCCACTGCAGGACGTACTGCAGGCACTTGCCCACTCCCTCGGGTGTCATGTTGAAAGAGCACATGGGATCCCCAGCGATAGTGTCTGCTCCCAGCTGCAGCACAACTGCATCTGGGTTGAACACTGCGTACACCTCCTTCAGCACACTGTGGAGAGGAGAAGCGGTGGGGGTTACTGCAAACGCGGCTCAGAGGAATGCTGGTGGCATAGCCCTGGTCCCTCAGATCCATCGATGCCTCTCAAGGTTGCTGTATTCTCTGCTCCCACCCCCCTCACACAAGTTATGCTCCCTCTGCTCCCAGTTAGCCTTCTGTCTCCGCTACTCTCCTGCAGTAAGTTCAGCTCTCAAAGTGCTCATGACAAGGTAAAAGCATCACTGAGAACACAGCAGGAGAAATCTAGTTCTTACCAAGCTTAGTGGTAGCATCAAAGCACACGTTTACATTGGCTGCCCTCTGCGGAAGAGCTGCAAGCCAAATCCAGGGGCTTTTCTCCCCTGTAAGTCACGGTGAAGTGCAGGGTCTGGCGAGACAACAATCCTAAACTCTCAGACACCTCTCACCAGGACAGGACAGGTCGAACAGAAGAAGGCTCCGTATAGGTTCTCACTCTCCTCTCTCCTATATGAAGCAGAAATACATTTCCCCCAGCTCTAGTGGATGCTGCGGTGCAGCAGGGCCAGTGTCCTGGAGATGGTTTATTAGAAGTATTCTCTCTTGCAGAAGGCAGCTGAGCATGTCAGACATATGGCTTTGCTCCAGGAGATTTTTAGTATTACAAACACCACAAAGGGAATAATCCTGTTCCCAGCACTGCGCTCCAAAGCCCAAAATACAAGGCAAATAACGGAGAAAAACATGTTCCTTTCACAACAGTGTTTTTATTTTGCTAAAGTAGAAACAGATGTGATCCCTCCAATAAATGCTTTTGCCTTGGTTAAGAGAACTTAGGCATCACTAGTTCTTACTTGATATGCAATTAGGAACCACTGCAGTGCCAAATGAGAGCGCTGCTTCCCCATGACAAAAAGCTTGCATTTACCAGCACTCCCCCCAGGAAACTTAACCAGTCACTGCACGCAGACAAGGCACTCCACTGAGCTCAGTGCGGTCTGCCAAGGCAGACGCCTGCAGTGCTGAGGCCATCAGCCCTACGAGCACCACAAATTCACTACTGAAATACAGGCACTGCTGGAAAAAGCTCGACAGGTGATGAGAAAAACTCTGGCAAAAAACTCAACCCCCCCAAGACCAAATATGTGAGCCTGAGGGAAAACAGGATTTCCATTCGGTCTGAGTATTCACTCGGGGTCTTGCAGCACAGCCCAAACATGCCGAGAGCCTGGCCCCAGCACCCCAGGTACCCGGCAGGGCCAGGTAGCCAACAGCTACTCATGCCACTCACGCTTTGACAGCTACCAGGCCGTGTCGTCCACACAGTCCCACCATGCTAAGCAAGCTGAGGCAGATGGTGAAAATCACAGTGCTGAAAATCAAAGAGCTGTCAAATCGGCATAAGTTTCCTTCTTGAAGCGGACCCAAAGTCACCCTCTCTTCTGCAGATATCAAGGATGGGATGGATGAGAGGGGCTTCCACCTCTGCCCAAGGCCCACGTTGTGCTACCCTTCCCTGAAGTAAGGAGGACTGAACTGGCTTTCTCCAAACAGTACGGCTTCTTGACACCATCTCCTGCTGGTGAGGGCTTTTGCTGCCTGTGCTCAGAACTCTGCAAGCACATCTAGCTCCTGTGAGCTGTCTCTGGGTCCCTCTTCCCCAGTCTCCCTTGGACACTCTTCTCTACTTTTGCCAGACAGGCAGCTGACTCTGGCTAGTTCAAACAGCTCACTTTTTCCCTAGGAAGCTTTGCATTCCTTATGGATCTACCAGAAATGGGCAGATGCACGTGTAATAACACAGACAGAGTAAGGTTTACCTCTTGCTAGCAAATACTGGGGTCTCCTGCTCCCTCACCAGTCTCACTGTGCAAGGACACCCACTTCCACCAAAATGCAATCGCTACCACGAGTCCTTCTATTATTTCCCCAATGAAACTCGCTTCAGCTGCTGGGATCTCTGTTAATGCATAAAAGTAGCTTAGCTCTCTTCTTGCCCCATGCTGTGCTCAGGAACAGAGTAATTCTTTCTGGTGTTTTAGGAAATCAGCAGGACTGCTCTGCAGCCTCAGCCCCATCCAGATGTTGACAGACCCTCACACACATGCAGGCCACAAGCCTGAGCTGACGATAAAGCCAACCTGACCATATAGAGGCAGGTAGTCCCTTCCACCCATCCGTCCCAGCCCCTTTCTTTTGCTTATGAGGGAGCTGCTCTGATCCCACAGCGTGGAGTTTCAGAGGGCTGAACCAGTAGAACGTTGCCCAGCCGGGTTCGTTTTCTGCTAGGTTAACTCCCTGAACTGGTTCACAGCAAGGAAGGGAGGGGAAAGGAGCAGACAGCCAAGGATAAGGCAGTGAGAATGGGACTCTCCTCCCCTTCTGGCAGCATCCCTCAGGGAGGTCAGCTCAGTCACACCGTCAGAGCTCTGAGCCTGTCTGGGAACTCCCAATACACCTCCCTGCAATGGCAGACTAATCCCAGCCAGAAAACTGACTTTGCATCGAGATGCATCAAGAGCATGGCAAAGATCTCTGACCACCTCACGGCTGCAGGCACAGGAAACCCTGACCTGTGACAGCTGGCTCCAGTGGGATGGTACCCCCACCACTGCGGCTATGGCATGGCAGGGCCAGTGAGGGCTGTGTGGTCTGGGCTGTGCACTCCTTTAGCACATGTGCAAAGGGAATGTTCTGCCCCCTTTCTGTTCCTGAAATAACAAACAAATTCAGGGAAGTCTCATGAGCAACATAGGGCCACGAAGACAAGGTGACCCCAGCAGTTCCCTTCCGGCTCTGGCAGAGCAGTGTGTCAAGGCAGGGGTGCACTGCCTGCCCATGCGGCAGAGATTAACAGATGTTGCCAGTTTTCAGAGTTCTCCAAGCTCTTTCTTTCAGCAATATTCAATTCACTGCCCCCCCCACCAGCCCCTGAAGGAAGTGGCTGACAGAGAAGTCGCCTTTTGTTACCCCCAGAGGTCAGAAGAACAGCTAAAACAGAGGCTGACAGGGAGGACGGGAGAGAAGGCGCTTCTGCAATTCCTCAAGCAAACCCAGAACGGCCGTCAAAATGTCACAGCCCTGGTGAGGTTGCTACTGGAAGAGGAACAGTGAGACATGACATTTCCCCCATTGGTGTCAGGAGACAGCCAGCAGCACAGGAAGGAGCTCCCCAAACTGGAAGGCTTTCTGTTACCTGGATATACAGGCAAGACTGTGACTTACAGCTCTGACCTCCAAAATCTGCATCCAAAACCCACCAAGCAATCAAGTTACATCTGCTGTCTCCTTAGCAGCGACACGTGGGCCTGCCTGCTCCTCCTTCTGCCCATGCTGCAGGCAGACAAGACCCAGCGCTGCCCGGGGCCCTGCTGTTCTCAGAGCTGGCGAACACTCCCCACGCCAGCTCGCCTCCTGGCTCCCGTGGGTCTGCCACCCTGCTGCTGGCCACCCCACGCTGCATGCATCCTGGCAAGACCCACGATATGTCAAGTGGCAGCTGGACCAGCAAACACCACGAGCCCTGTCCATAAGCTAAAGAAAGCAGCCAGGCTAATTTTGTCAACTGGAAAATAGGTTCAAGCTGGGGGTCATACCCAAATGCAGCACACACGTAATGCCTGCCAGCACAGGCACTCGGAAAGCTTCATGATCCACCGGGTTAAATTGGTCCTTTTCCCCAGGTTAAAACTTGGGACCTTCCAAAAGAAAGCAGGGGTCTGAAATTTCAGGCCAAGTCTCAAAATTTCTTCCCAAACCATGAAAAACTCGGAAGATGAAATTTCTGCAAAGGGACTACGGGCATATTTTAAACTTTTAGAATCTGGAGGAACATTTAGGATTTGTGCTCTGCTGCATGATGAAAAGGAACCAGATGAAGTCCAGATGGTGGGCTGGGTCTCCTGCATTGACTGCCTGCCCTGTGCTGTATTCAACCCTTATAGCAACAGGAAGCGGAAGACCAGTCCCTTCCAAGTAGATGCCAAATCCAGATGTCAACCACATCCCTAATCTCCAGAGCATCCTAACTAAACGGTCACTCTGGTGTCTGTTCAGTGCCTACGCCCGAGGACCAGATTCAAAACTGGCCTCATATTACTGCAGGACTTCCAGGCCGTGTGGTACTTTTGCCACCCCCCCGCCCCCAAACACCTAGAGGGAGCATGCACCCTCTCCCCAGGAGTCTCCATCTATACTTGCAGAACATGAAAAAGCCCTGCTAGACGCTGACAGTCACGCATGAATTGCTTTTTATCATGCACTCCAGTTTTTGACCTCATTTTCCCCCACTGCTGTCTGCTTTAGACTGGCATTCCACTGGGAAGTGGCCGCTCGCCTCTCTGCTGGCCTCCTCCCCAACAGGAACAGTGTGGCCAGCAGGACGAGGGCAGCATCCATCCCCTTGTACTCAGCACTGGTGAGGCCACACCTCAAATACTATGTTCAGTTCTGGGCCCCTCACTACAAGACAGACATTGAGGGGCTGGAGCGCATCCAGAGAAGGGCAACGGAGCTGGTGAGGGGTCTGGAGCACAAGTCTTATAAGGAGCGGCTGAGGGAACTGGGGTTGTTCAGCCTGGAGAAAAGGAGGTTGAAGGGAGACCTTGCCACTCTCTACAGCTCCCTGAAAAGAGGTTGGGGGGGGGG
>VZSZ01005793.1:32477-46176 GCA_013398815.1 Ibidorhyncha struthersii
GGGGGGGGGGGGCCGGTCTCTTCTCCCAAATAACAAGCAACAGGACGAGAGGAAACAGCCTCAAGTTGTGCAAGGGGAGGTTTAGATTGGATATTAGGAAAAATTTCTTCATCAAAAGGGTTGTGAAGCACTGGAACAGGCGGCCCAGGGAAGTGGTGGACTTGCCATCCCTGGAGGTATTTAAAAATGGGCAGACATGGCGCTGACAGACATGGTTTAGTGGTGGACTTGTCAGTGCTAGGTCAATGGTTGGATTTGAGGATCTTAAGGGTCTTCTCCTCCCCTTTCAGTGTTCATAGAATTGTTACTGTGTCCAGTTCTGGGATTCCTGGTTCAAGGACAGGGAACTGCTGGAGAGGGTCCAGCAAAGGGCTACAAAGATGATGAGGGGACTGGAGCATCTGGAGGAAAGGCTGAGGGACTTGGGGCTTTTTAGTCTGGAGAAAAGATGACTGAGGGGGGGTATTATNGTGCGGGTGGCAAAGCACTGGCAGAGGCTGCCCAGAGAGGTGGGGGAGTCTCCCCCTCTGGAGCCATCCCAAACCTGCCTGGACGCCATCCTGTGCCACTGCTGGAGGTGCCCCTGCTCTGGCAGGGGGTGGCACTGGGGGAGCTCCACAGGTCCCTTCCAACCCTGACCATTTGGTGTGATTCCGTGTTTAGGTTGGGACAATGCATCGGTGGATACCCTCAACCCATCATAGCTAGGAACAGGGACAGCTGGACATACTGTGAAAGCAATACTGCAGCCTCCCAAGAAACAGCAGTCTCCCCTTTTAGTCTTTTTCTTGCAAGTGGGAAACTTTTGCTTCAAAGAAAAAAAAAAAAAAAAAAAAAAAGAGTCTAGTCTGGGTTCTCCCATCTGGGGCTTTTCTAAGGGCTTCACAAGAAGCACCAAAAGAAAGACAGCCAACCATCAGGAGGCTAAAACTGGATCTACAGAGAGCCACGCTGCTGCCTGAGACACTGCATATTGACAGAGGTTGAAAACTTTCACTTAGAAGGATTTAAAAAAAGTATTTTCAATCTCACCAAAAGCCTGCAGAATAGGAAAAAGGCCTTGCTGCTCCTTTATCGTGCCCCAAGAACAATCAGCCTCACTATGTCTGTGCTACTGTGGGCAGGTGACGAGACTCAGCCCGTGGTCCCACCACCAGGCAGCCCCACATCACCTGTGGCAGCTGAGTCCAAGGGGACCGAGAGAGCTGGCTTCTGCATGCAACACATCCACCACAGTCATCCTGTTTTCCCATACTAAGACACTGTAAATCAAGAAATAGTATCTTCTTTCTAGATAGCAGGCAAGCCTTTGGCACCATAAAGGTCCCACGTGCTTTTGTAAGTGATCCATGTTACTCACAGATTTCTCCACCAACATAACGGACACATCACAACTTCCACCCGAGCAGGTCTTTGGCACAGTCCAGCCTGCACTGGCTAAAGCAGAATTCCACTAGATCCCTCCCTACACACCGCTAACACAGCTGCCTTGCATCACGTAGACAGGCCAAACAGCATTCAGGATTTGGGGTGGGTTTGTTTGTTGTTTTTTTTTTTTATTTTTTTTCCCCCATTCTGTACAATACTAGAGGACAAATAGCTGATTAGTTATCTCTTTCAGCTATAATTAATTGTGAATTTATCAAGCAAACTAATACAGCCATTTAAAATAACTCAGATTTCTTTGGGTTTGGAGCAAAGATAATGCTTTTGAATGTCTCTGGATTATTTCTAAGTTTACTTTTCTGCACTTGCAATGTTTCTCATCTCTAGCTTTCTTTTTTTGTTCTTCAAAAGGCTCCAGGTAAAAATTACTGACATCTTTTCAGAACCAATTTCATTCATTAATTTGGGCAGTTTTGGAAGGTGACCAAGCAAAGCAGCTATCCTAGATGCTTACAGTTAGCCAGACCCATCATAACTTTCTCTTTTGATGGAGAGACTACGCAAGCAGGTAGGCTCCCAGAGGGTTCTTAGTGGGAACGTGCCTCAGACACATCTCTGCAGGAGCAGAGCACACCACAGAAACTCAGCATCCAGCTCCGGTGCTGCCACTCTCATGGCAGCTCTGAAACCCTTCATCCCTGGCTGCCTTTGTCTTCGACATCAGACTTTCCAGAAAATAAATAAATAATGTCACACTTTGGCCCCCTTTCCACGCAGCAGCTATTAGTAACAACGTACTTTAATTGGAGCCCATGTCATTCAACTTCCAGAACAACAGGCAATTACCCACGTGCCCCGCCACCTTGAAAGCAGGATAGGAGTTCTATCTACTAGAAGAAAAGCGATCAAGCAAGCACTGTAACTTATAGAGAGGCAAGTTCAAAGTGCACATGCTCTGAGATGCCAAGAGCAAACTTCCTCCCCGTTTATTTATATCGCTGTGCTGCAGCAGATCATCCTCCTCCAACACCGGGGAGGCAGCTGTCCCCGGCACAGAGGGAGGTGAGGCTGTTTTGCACAGCGTCTCCCTGGCTTTTTGCTCAGGGCATGCCTGATCTGGCAGCGCTTCAGCAAGGAGCAGAGGGTGGCCAGGGAGCAGGTCTCCTCTCACCAGCAGGGGACACAGGAGAATAATATGAGGAAAGGCTCTGCACAGGGCGTAGTAACCCTGTAGAAACCTGCGTCGGAGGGAGTCACGCTCTTCAACCCCACCATGGGTTAGGGAGGCACAGGCAACCATCCTCAGACATCAGCTGGATGAGACACCCAGAGTCATGCACAAGACTGTCTCCCAGCCAGGACAGAAGTCTTTGTCTTTGCCCATGAGTTCTCAAAATCTGTTTTTAGATGCTTTGGTTATATGCAGCTTGGGACCTGTGGCAGGTTTTGATGTACTTCAACAGGGAATGCATGCAACAGGCTACTCCTGACTGGGCTGCTAACCCCTACTCAGCCCCTAAAGCTGCCCAGCCCTTTGGAAATATGTCCCCTGGCAGGGTGAGGGCTGCTCTACCACCAGCAGAGACAAGCACCAACAAGCTAGCAGGCAGCACGGCCACAGCGTGATTGCCCTAATGGGCTACAAGTCCGGAGAGGTTTCAGCCCCCAAGTGTTAGAGCTGAGGTGTGGATGTGCTACCACGTCCTGCAGCACTGCACTGAGGCTCCTCTCCCCTCGGAAAGAACAAGCCCTGCAGTCCAGTTTTGACATGGGCAACAGCTCATGAGGTCCATCACCAACTGAGTGACAGAGGGGCCTGCTGGGCAGCAGCTCCATCACCTGCAGACGTTCAGCCTTCAGCCTTTCATTCTTCCAGCATACAGAAGGTGCTTGGAAAACACTTTTAGCTCAGCCCCAAGCATATCTCCCACAGACAGTCAGCGTTCAGAGCACCTATTTGAAGAAAAAGCATCTAGCCCTAAGTCCCTTCTCAATCTCTCCTTAAACACACAAGGCTGACCCATGGCAAAGAGACCTTCCAGCCACCCACAAACAGCTCTGTATATTCAGCTTACCTAAGGATTTGGACAAGACCTCTGAGACCTCTTAAGATCTATGTTTGTTGTAATCAAAAACTGTAAGAGGCAAAACTTAAGGATGGACTGTAAATAAAACAGTAAATAAACAAAATCTGTGCAGTCTCTGTTCTCTAAAATTCCATGCAAGTAAACTGTATCAGAGCAAAACGGCTTACGTTTCACAGATCTGGTAATATTTCTCATCCTGAATGCCATCTTGAATAGGTACATTCACGCTGTAATAGCGGCCTTTCCCCAGGCCAACATCTGTCACATCACCAGTGCCTGAAAAACAGAAACGGCCCATGGTTAATTATGAGGGAAAGGGGATCAGCTGCAAGAGAAATGTGTGCGATGCCTCAGGTGAGAGCAGAGAGCCAGGACCTTTAGCATGCTTATGAAGAAGTTCACTCGCCACCACCAGTAAAGGAAGGGTTGGATGGACCTGGTTCTCGTCCTCTGACCAATTCTGTCACACAGTTTTCAAGGGCTGCAGGTGGCTGCCCAGAGCTTAGCCACAACCAGAAAGGGGCAAATGCCAAACGTAGTTCACTCCTCCTCCCTTCTCCTAGGCCAACAGGAAAGTCAGCAAAAAAGCTCTGCTGGACAGAAAGGATGGGACTTGGGATTTGCCTTTGCTGAGGCCTCATCAGTGATGCATGAACTGAATTAGCACAAACCTCACAAGTTCAACTTGCCTGGGAAAAATCCTGGTGAAAACTTGTGCAGAGAAACAGTCATGACTTTTGAGGTGAAACTAAAGGCATCTTCAACTCCTAGCGGAAAGGGAAGAGAAGAAAGCTTTCATGCATCATCCATGTAAATGACAGAGTCTAAACACACAAACAAGCCACTCGATAAACATGGGGCAGCAATCAGAGCAGGAACAGAACGAACAAAGCAGAAACCAGATGTGGCTCTATAAATCCATCCCTAATCAACAGAGACCCAAATTCAACTGCAGCAAAGGTCACAACTGAAATGAATTTGGCATGTCTCATGCTAATCAGTACTGAATGGATCTCAATACCTCAGGTCAGCGCCCACGTTAGCAGCACTCGCTTGCACTGCCTGGCCTGCAAGGCTGGGGGAGGGGGCTGCGCAGGGATGCCTTGGCCAGAGTTTGCCTATGATTAGAACCAGAGCTACCTGGCACTCTCGCTTTTTCTCAGCACTGCTGCAGTTCAACACATCTTTTCTTTTCCTTAAAGACATATTAAAATAGTTGAAGTGGGAAGGGAAAAATAACAGGAAACTTAACAGAACCCAAATGCAGAAAGAAAACGGAGCAAAATGAAACACACCATAAAATTTAGAAGAGCAGGACGTGTTAAATAGTGTTGAAATAATGTCCCTGAAGGAGACAGCAGTTTCAGCATGGCCAGCTATGGCTCTAGTTTTATGGTGTCAAGCCTTCTTTTAAAAGCACCTCTTACTACTGACAGCTTCCCTCTTGCAGTGGTGGCATTAAACAATGAAACACTGTGAGCAGCTGTTCTGCTGGGATGGGAGACACAGGACTGCGGGAAGTCCTTGCTGGAGAGCCCCTGGCAGAGGGGATCACTGGAACAGGAACACGCTGTTTGTTGCTTTAGGTACAAGGCTGCTACCCAGACCCTTAAGAGAGGGCTGAGGAGCAGCACAGGGCAAAACCATAAAGCAGGACAAGGCAGAAATGGATTGAGGGAGCTTATACTGAAAGGAGGTAAAGCCATGGCTGTTGCAGCAGGTAAAGCCCTACTGCCCTGACAAGCCTTGACTTCTTCCATTCCTCCCCCTGAGTCTGCGTATCTGTGCAGCCTGCCCTACACCTTACCATCTCCATGATGCAAATCCAAATCGATATAAAGGACACGGTCAAATTTCTGGCGCAGCCGCAGGATCCCCAAGACAGCATCGTTCAGGTAGCAGAAGCCAGAAGCTTCATCTCTGTGAAAACAATGTCCGTAAGGTTAAACATGACCAATGCAATCGCCACTGATCTCAGCATTGTCACTTTTAGTTTGCAAGTCTCCACCCTGCAGAGGGGCAGAGGAGGGCAAAGCGCCTGGCCAAGGCCCAGTAGCAACCAAGGGATGGGTCAGGAGCAGCTCAAAGCACAGCTGGGAAGCACCACCTGCGTGTGCCAATCAGTTTGCAACCCTGGGCTTGCTGGCAGTTGGCAAAGCATCAGCTGGCTGATGAGAGGCCCTGACCCATGGTGGGCTTGGCAGGGTACCTCTGGCCATTTCACTGTTGCACAAATAA
Organism: Ibidorhyncha struthersii; assembly: GCA_013398815.1. Taxonomy (NCBI): domain Eukaryota; kingdom Metazoa; phylum Chordata; class Aves; order Charadriiformes; family Charadriidae; genus Ibidorhyncha; species Ibidorhyncha struthersii. Next base: position 38,189 of record VZSZ01005793.1, read on the forward strand.
AATGTTAGCTTTCTGCACCTGAGATAGTTTAAAGACGTTCAGAGCCACTCAACTCAAACCCACTCTCCGCTGTACCTCCTCTCCCTCCGTGGCAAGAGGATGGGGCCCTGGACAGTCCTGCTTGGCCATTTTCCTGCAAGGTACAGGCAGGCAGCCACTCCATCCCTGCTGGTTGTCACAGCTCCCAGAAAGGTCTGACAGTGAAAGGCAGGTCCAAGACAGTCGCAAGACTCTACTGCTGTGTTCCAAAGTCCCAGGTTATGAAGATTAAGCATCTCCCCAAAGCAACACTCTCCCGTCCTCCTCAGAAAAATGCAAACAGGATGCTCCACAGGCAGTCCCTCACAATACAGCTCCTGGGCTCAGCCAGAAGATAGCCCCAGCAGCTAAACAGAGGACAGATGTTGCATGGAAAGATTTATGCCTGACATACATCAGGGCGCATCTTCCATATCGCTGGCATCAAAGGAACAAGAAAGTTTCTTATTCCCTACTCCAGACTTGCTTCGAAGTCAAGTCCCCATCACCACTTGACACTAGCCCATATGTACTCTTAGGTCAGCCCCAGATAGCTGATTTAAACCAAAGCTTTATACTTTGCAACAGGAGTATCCAAAACCCTCTTCCCCAGGCTCGAACGACTACAGGATCTAAGATGCGCCTCTTGGAAACGCTTCTTGCCTTTCAGCCATAGCATTCAGCTCATTTTCCCTGACACTCTCCTGCTCAGCAAACAGCTGGAAATGATGAGGACCAAGCACGGGGTGGCAGAACTGCACTCGCTCTCACTCCCTGCAAACGTCATGGAGCACAGATGCTTCCCAGTGACTCAGTTCATTTACAGTGATGCTGAGAATTGGGATGTTAGCAGATACCCCGGGAATCTTCCTTGTCTGTGATTACACACTGTACTCCTCCCCTCCTTCCCAGCCTGCAAGGAAGCAAAGCAAACTGTCACGTCTCAGGCACTCTCTCCATGCTGTAACGCACGATCTGTTTCAAACTCAAGGCCAAGCAGAGCAGGACACCAGCTCAGACAGAGGTTGACCAGTGTCAGAGCTGCAGCTCATGGCCAGTACTTGGGATTCCCCCACCTCCAGATCCACAAAGCAGAGCTTGGACTGTCACTGGGGTAAAGGAGGGCAGCGCTGGGTCAAGGAAAGGCACCAACTCAGCATCTTGCCCTCTGCCCCAAAGCCATACCAGCACACTGTGAGCTTCAAAAGCCCCAGGCAACAGTGGTTACAATTCCTACCTTTACGACCTTGGAAAGTAACCAAGCCACCAGACAGCAGGTCTTTTTTGACAAAAGGACGTGTATTTTGCTAGGACACGGGTCTGAGCACCAGGCACGTACGGTTGGGTGTCAGTCTGACTGGACCTTCACACTCAACTGGCAGTTACCACAGCTGCTGCCTACCCTGCGGCATCCCACGCCACATCACTGGGGTGACTGGGAAAGCTCCTTTGGGATCAATAAGTATAAAATGCCTTTTTTAAACCGACTGTTTGCTTCCCAGAACAGTGCTAGTAGCACAGCTTAGTGGCAGCAACACTGCTAAGATTTCTTCTGTTACAGGCATTTTATAAACCACGCAATCAAGATGAAATAGAATGGAAGATTTTTAAAAAGCTTTCCCTCCTGTGAAGAGCAAGAGGGCTCAGCTCAGCCAAGCTAAACTCTCTCCTTTCTCAGCAAGCCGTAGCTGAATGCATATTCAGCAAAGTGCTGACCGGGAAAAGATTCCTGATGAGACAGTGCCATCACTGGAGTTTGCATACCACTGTTACACCTCCAGAGTTTCTCTGCCAGGTCAGAAAAAGTCAGTGGAGCAAGAAGAGAAACCTGCGCACTCATGTACAAGCTGTTAGGGTCAGACACACAGTTCACGCTAATTTCTGGGGCTCCCCAGGGAAACAGAACAGCACTGCAAAGGCCAGTTAGCCAGGCACAAGGACAGGTGCTGTCTTGCCTGCATTTGCAGACAGCCCTCATGTTTTGGGAGATGGGGGACACAAGTCAAAATAAAACATACATCCATGGAAAACGGTGAAGCCATGGAAACAAATTATTTTACCACTACAGAATCACGGGATTCAGGGACAAAATTTTTACTTCCTCTCCTGTTGTTCTGCAAGATCAATACTGACACTACAGCTCAGAGCAAACAGCCACCCAGAGACCATGGGGGAAACCTGAACTGTTTCTTAATAAGAGGTTTGAAACCAAAACCACAAAACTATTTGGATGACATGTTGACACGTTCCATTCTCTTCCAAGTTGGGAGCGACACCAATTTTTTGCCTCTCCTCAGTTCTTCTCTACGGTCTTTGCAAAATCAGTTCTCAGTTGAACTCCCAGGGATAACCAAGTATCAATGGATGGTGGCACACCTCTGAAAACATCTGCCCCAGACCTGCACTGCAGCCCATGATAGCACCAGGACTGGGCAGTAAACAGCCCACTCTCAGGCCTCTGCCCTACACTCTGCTTCTTTCCTATCTACCTCCTGCCTTCCCTCACCCCTCTCACCCCTTGCTCTCTCCTCCAGCTGGATCACCGCACCCTGACGGTTCGCAGGGAAGCTGGGAGCTAGGAGGCAGGGTTCAGACACCAGGTGAAAACACAAGGGAAGAGATTGTTTTCTTACTTCTTTGCATGATGCCACCCTCCAGGCCAGTTAATCGCTACCTTGCACTTGCCATCCAGCAGGCACTGGGCTGCGGTGATGGTGGCTCCTCCCACGGCTGCCGCATACTCAAAGATCCCTTCAGTAGCCGGACAGTCATAACCTGTGGGTGAGAGTCCGTGTGTCAGACACAACAGGCCTTTTCCTGTGCCAGAAGCATATTCTCTTTGTTTTGAGTGCTCTCCCTCTTTAACCACTGCACTAGCTTTCTGTTCCAGCCACAATCAAAGAGCCATGGCACAAAACCCTCACAATGGGTATCAGACTTGGACTCGCAGAGCAGATTTAGGGGGTGTAAGTAGGAAAAAAATTGTATTGGGTTGTGTGGCAAGGTTTTTGTAGCAGGGAGAGCTGCAGGGGTGGCTTCTGTGAGAAGACATCAGCTGCACCCATGTCTGACAGAGATGGCTCCAAGACAGACCCACCGCTGGCCAAGGCTGAGCTCATCAGCAATGCTGGTGGTGCCTCTGTGATAACACATTACAGAATCCCAGACTGGTCAGGGTTGGAAGGGCCCTCTGGAGCTCCCCCAGTGCCACCCCGTGCCAGAGCAGGGGCACCTCCAGCAGTGGCACAGGACGGTGTCCAGGCGGGTTTGGAATAGCTCCAGAGTGGGAGACTCCCCCACCTCTCTGGGCAGCCTGTGCCAGTGCTGTGCCACCCTCAAAGAAAAGAAATACCTCCTCATGTTTGGATGGAACTTCCTGTGTTCAAGTTTGTGCCTGTTATCTCTTGTCCTATCACGACTTTGCCCACAGTAATTTCTGAATCCAGCTTGAGAGAGTCCATTTAGGTTCACCATATTTGTACATTAACCTGTACGTTAACCTGACAGCCCTGCTGAAGAAGATAAACCGCCCCACGTATAACAACCTGCTGTGTGACAGGTAGCCAAAACTTGTTTATTGAAGTCTATGTGCAAGAGCACAAGCACAAAAGCATCTACGCTTCTTGCAAATTGGCCTAAATATTTAAACCCAGAGGTGTTATGCCAGCAGTAAGCAGGCAGAAATGCATGCCTGGGAGTTTGGGTGAGTGGGACTGGGAAGGGTGGTTTGGGGGACCTGGTGGCAATGGAAGCCAGAGCCCGGCCCGCTCCCCGGGCCATGGCAGCACCGCAGCCCTCAGCCCGGTGCAGAAATAGCAGCCAGCGGTGACTGCAGGGGCGATACGCTGCTGGGGGCACCGTCCACCCAGTAGCTGAGGTCTGCTGGGGGGCCAGGACCGAGCAGCGGCTTGCACTGCTGGGACGTGGGGGTCTCAGTGGAGTAATGGCCACGACAAAGCCACATTTGCAATCTTGCAAAACCGCAGCCTCAATTTAAACTGAAATGACATAAATAAATCCAAACTACTAGTCTTGCTTTACCTCATCCATAATAGGAAGATGAAAACACTTCCCATGTTAAATTAATTACGGCAGAGAGGGGTGGGGATGCTCTGAGACTTGATAGGAAGGTGGGGAAGGCAGGTGAAGGCAAACTGCCCTCATTTCCCCGGCTGTGAGGGAGAGGAGAAGAAGGTACTTGCTGGTTACTCAGGCCTGCTTTTTAGGGACACTGACGGGAGTGAGGGGGGTGGTCACATCTTGGCTCCTCTCTGCTAACAAAGCTTTTTCAACCCCAGGGGAGCAGATGAAGGGTAAAAAAATGCTGTGCAGCAGCTAGGAGAGAGAAGTGAGAATGTGTGAGAGGAACAGCTCTGCAGAGGCCAAGGTCAGTGAAGAAGGAGGGGGAGGAGGTGCTCCAGGTGCTGCAGCCTGTGGTGAAGACCATGGTGAGGCAGGCTGTCCACCTGCAGCCCACGGAAGTCCACAGCGGGGCAGATATCCACCTGCAGCCCAGGGAGGTCCACAGTGGAGCAGGTGGGTGCCCGAAGGAGGCTGTGACCCCATGGAGAGCCCATGCTGGAGCAGGCTTCTGGCAGGACTTGTGACCCCCCCACACTGGAGCAGGCTGTTCTTGAAGGACTACAGCCTGTGGAAAGGACCCAGGCTGGAACAGCTTGTGAAGAACTGCAGCCTGCAGGAAGGACCCACACGGCAGAAGTTGGTGGAGAACTGTCTCCTGTGGGAGGGACCCCACACTGCAGCAGGGGAAGAGTATGAGCAGGAAGGAGTGGCAGAGACAATGTGTGATGAACTGACCACAACCCCAATCCCTTGCACTGCTCAGGGGGAAGCAAAGAAGAGCTGAGAGTGAAACTGAGTCTGGGAAGAAGGGTGGATGAGGGGAAAGCGGATTTTAGTTTTGTTTTCAGTTCTCACTGTCCTACTCTGTTATTAATTGGCAATAAATTGAATTAATTTCTCTAAGTTGAATCTGTTTTGTCTGTGATGGTAACTGGTGAGTGATGTCCCTGTCCTTATCTTGACCCACAATCTCTTCCATCATATTTTCTCCCCTACCCCACTGAAGAGAGGAAGAGAGCGAGCACCTTGGTGGGCACCTAGCAGCCAGCCAAGGTTAATCCACCGCAAAAAAACCCAAAGTGTTTCCTTGCACTCGGATCATTCACACATGGGTCTTGAACTAACTTCTGATCTGTGTGCCTGGCTAGCCTCACCTACTGGTCCCTCATACCAGTCTTGCAAAACCACTCCCATTTCTCTGGCTGCTCTACCAGGAAAGCCCTGACCCAGTCTCTGATATATCTCCCCCCTGAAAACAGACATCCACAAAGGAGACAGGCCTAGGTACGCTGCAGGTCTATCGCTAGACTATGATGTTCACCTATTCCTACAGCAGTCTCCCTGAAGCCATTTCACCAGCAAGGCCTGACCCCAGGGCTACTCCTCCGTCTGCAGACAGATCACCTTCAGAAATGTAAAGGGCAGATCTAGGGGAGACTTGTGAGATCAGCGCAGAATCTGCACCACTGCCTCAGTGCTGGGTCACTCCTCATGTTCCTGAGACTAAGACAGGAACAGCCACCTCCCCTGCTTTAACTACCGCATTGCTCAGGGTGTCTTAACTCCAGGCAGGCAAGAGCCCTTTGCTCAAGATGCAAGCAAAGTCACCAAACAGAAGCTGCTCTGGTCCCTGGCTGTAGCTTCAGGCCATTGTTCATGTGTGCTCTCCACCACAGCAGCCTTGCGGCAGCCAGCCTCAGCTCTATTCCAAGGGTGGAATATCACGGCCTTCTGTCCTGCCCGAGATCCTCAAAGCATCAGGAAAAGGCATCGCCTGCCAGTACGCAAGGGACAGGCTGAGCTGCAGGGAGCAGCGCCGCGAGGCTGACGGTACCCTCTGCTGGCAAGAGTGAAAACACCAGCCTGACAGGTGACTGCTGGCTGACAGGGTCCAACAACGCCCCATCACAGAGTGCTTCTCTCCACAAACAGCCCAGCAGCCCACCTGCGCTCACCCCTCTGTCTAACCTCAGCTCCAGCAAAAAGCATCCTGGACCTGATACTTAGTTAATCTCTCGCTGAGGACGCACATCCTTACCCAGTCCATACTCCACGGACTCCGGATGGTCATCATCCCCCTCCTCACTGACCTTCTGCAGGTGCTGCAGGTAGGCATCTGTGTGGAAGCTTGCCATCTCCTCCATGGAGGCCACTTTTGGCTTGACTATCCTAGGCAGAGAGAAGGAAGGGAGCATATCAGGACAAGAGGCTCCAGAGTTTGGCTGGATAGCTCAGCTTTAACTTCCTCAGACTGAGCCTCCTTTTGGCAGTTACTGTTGAAGAAGCAAACAAAAACACCTCCTCCTCTCGCACCAGACTGTCACTTTGAGTGAGAAAGCTGCTCACCTGAGCTGGAGTAGGCCTTTCCCCCAGCTTGGCACTGTCTGCTGTGTCCACCCCGACGAGGAACACCTGCAGGTGCTGCCTACATTAATGTTTCCACTTTGATTCCAGTTTTTTGCCATTTTCTGTATGTTCTCCCAATTTGGGCAATCCCCAGCAGATCCAACATTCTGGTTACACAGAGTGAAAATGTCCAGGCTCAGCCCAGCGCTGTGGCAGGACACCGGCCTGCTGGGTCGAGAGCTGAGCAGCACCTCTTACACGCTCTTAACTCTGCCTGCATTCAAAGCAGAGAGTGTCTCTGTCCTCAGCAACTCGCACATCACCTTTCCAGGGTTTGGGTGCTTTGCTATCTGCCTGAATAAATCTTGTGGCATGTTGAAGCCCTCTCCAAACCTCAGATTCTGGGGGTGCACGCAGGCAATGCAGTACAGCTCCACTGCTACAGCAAGAATGGAAGAAGCTCCCAGCTCTAGGCTAGCCCAGATGCTGAGCACTTCTCACCCCACGCCAGTGCAAACAGCCCTTTGGGTCCGCCTCAGTAATGGCACCTGCAGCCATTTCCCAAGCACATTCTACCAAAGTGACCAGAAAGAAAAAAATCATTTAAAAAAAGGCCCAATAGGACTTTCTGGCCCTGCTGAACCAGAGCGTGGGATTTTTTTAAGATTTTATGAGATGTTACATAAAAGAGGCTGAGCTAAATCTTGTCTTTCCCTTCATATCCCCCAGTGTCAAGAGCCTAAGGGGGCAGAAAGGTTCTCACTCTTCTACCTCACGCCTCATCTTGTCCTCTCTCCTGGACAGCACCAAAACCTCACAAAAAGTCTCCCAAATCGATCACAACACATCAAAACAATATGGTCCCTCTCAGCATCTGCGCCGGCCAGTGGATTTGGAGCAGCAACAAGGATGGTTTCTATGCCATCACTTCTGCTCAGAGCCACAGGTGTCAGTGCGCTCTATGGAGAAAGCACACAGCAATTTGTACTCCATCGGACCAGGAAGGGTAACCGTAAATTATACCTGCCATAATTACCATAATCTTGTCCATTTAGCAAAGCAAGCAGACTTTCCTTAGATCCTAAAAATACACACTGCGTGGGCTCTTACAAATCACACTGCCAGCAAGGGCAGTATAAGACCAGCAGTTACTTGGTATCTTCCAAACCTCAGCAGAGAAGAAAATACTCTTTTCACAGAAAATGGGAGCACTTACTTCATCTGGTCAAGTAAGGAATATGCTTCAATCAACGAATGTACCATACTGGCCTAAAAAAAAGAAGACAACGACCGTGAGAGCAGCTCTAGTGCAGGTGACAGAAGCACAGCCGCCGGGGGCTAAACAACCTGCAGGGAAGGCACGAGGGTGACCTCTCCCAGCAGCACAGCTAAACCGGCACCAGCCTGAGCTGGGTCCCCGGCGAGGTGCTCCCCCCGGAGGAGCGCAGCACAGCAGGCTGGGGGGGGGGCCTTACCGCTGTGTCAGGCACAGGCACGGGCACGGCAGCGCACGGCTGCTCGGGACGGGGTCGGAGGGGGCC
>VZSZ01005793.1:46639-70742 GCA_013398815.1 Ibidorhyncha struthersii
CACCGCCCGCTGCTCGGGGTGGTGGATTATCTTTAAAAACTTAATAACAGTCATTAAAAAAGGCCCGAGGCCTGCACGCCCCGCCCGAGAGGGAGCAGCCCCGTGCCCCCTCCCCACAGGAGCCAACGCCTTCTGCGGGGCCGCAGCCCCGCCGGCTGCCACACGCGGGTTCCTCACGGTCGTCCTGGGACGGAGAGAGACGCGGGGCGGGGGCCTGCAGCCCCTCTGCCTGGGGCAGGGCCCACCAGGCCCGGAAGGATTAGCGGGCAACAATTACAGAATGGCGGCTACAGCAGGGAGTGGCCTTGAGACAACCCCGGAACTTAACCCAGCTTTAAGGCCAAACAAATGGAGATCAGAAACCACGCCGAGGGAAGCTGCTCCAGAGCCGGCCTGATCTGCAGGGGAGCTGCAGGTCTCGGCCCACAAGGCCACGGCCGCCCTCACACCTATAAACAGCAGCCTGGGGAGCATGGGCGAGCAGAAGCACGGTGACTGCAGTGGGCAAAAAGAGCACGTGGGAAGGGTGCAGTGATGCTGCCAGCTCCAGGGGTGACCTCAGTCAGTGGCCGTCACACCCCCAGAAGGAGCTCAGCTGTGGTACACACCTGGCAGCCAGAATGGATGTGGCAACCCAGAAAGAGCTCCCGTGAAAAAATGCAGCCGTCCAGGTCTTGGGCTGCAGAGAGTGCCAGAGCCTTTTGCTGGTGATGGATGGCAGCTGTGAGAACAGTGGGGCGAGATGTGAGCAGGGGGATGATCTGCTCAAACCTGGTGGCAGAGCTATGGGAGGAAGTCGAAAGGCTGAGGAGCATCAGGGAGTCTGAGAAAGAGATAGAGTGGTGGAACCATGCTCTACCCTCCCCGAGACAGAAAGAGGAACAACAACCAGGAAAATCAAGGGGATCCTGTATCCTCCCCCTGCCAGGCTGAAGGCAGTAGCTTAAAGGAGATGAGTGAGTGGAGGCAAGTCCATACTCGGGGCAGCAGGCAAATGCTCTCCTTGCCCACTCGCCTTCCCAGGTGCCTCTATACAACAGGTACGAGGCTCTGGATGTGGAAGGCCAGTCAATGGATGTTGATGACAGCCCACCTTCACCAGAGGTGCTGCCAAGGTCAGAAAGGCCAACCCCTGTATCACAACCACCTCTACAAGGAAGAGAAGATGGGTTATAGTTGTAGGCGACTCCCTTCTGAGAGGAACGGAGGGTCCAATATGCTAGCCAGACCCTCCTCTCAGGGAAGTCTGCTGCCTTCGTGGGGCCCAGGTTAAGGACATCACTAGGAAACTCCCCAGCCTGGTGTGGCCCTTGGCCCCACTGCTGCTCTTCCCTGTGGGTGGCAATCGAGCCACAATGTGTAGTCCAAGGGGGATCAAAAGAGACTTCAGGGGTTTGGGACGGTTGTCAAGGGAGTCTGGAGCACAGGTTATTTTTAACTTTCTCCTTCCAGTTGTGGGCAGCAACACTGGAAGAAACAGACAGATCCAGTCTATTAATACGTGGGTCCATGGCTGATGTCACCACCACAATTCTGGATTTTTCGATAATGGGATCGCTTACATGGCACCAGGCTTGCTGGCATCAGATGGACTTCACTTTTCTGAAAGGGGTAAGAGGGTCTTTGCTTACAAGCTAGCGGGGCTCAATGACAGAGCTTTAAACTGGGCTTGAAAGGGGAGGGGGATAATATCAGGCTTGCCCGTGACAAGCTGTGGGATGACGGGCCAAGGTTAGAGGGACAGAGTGCTAGCAAGGACCCTCAGCCTGTTGCTCTGTTGCTGTAGGCAATCCAGGAAACTCCTGGAGTGCATCGAGGATAACTTCTTCAGCCAGGTAATAGACAGCCCCACCAGAGATGTGATACTGGACCTGTTGGTCACCAATGCAAGTGAGCTAATCAGTGTCATCAAGACTGGAGGCAGCCTGGGCTGCAGTGATCACACACTGGTGGAGTTCGCAGTCCTGAAGGATACAGGTCAGGCAAAGAGTAAAGTCAGGGCCCTGAATTTTAGGAAAGCAAACTTCCAGCTCTTCAAGCAGTCAGTCAATAGAACCCCTGGGAAACCGCCCTCAGGGGCAAGGGAGCAGAACAGAGCTGGCAGATCTTTAAGGATGCTTTCCATAGAGCGCAAGAACTCTCAACACCCAGGTGTAAGAAATGAGGAGAGGAAGGCAAGAGACCAGCATGGTTGAGTCAAGACCTGCTGGTCAAACTAAAGGGCAACAAAGAGATGCACAGGCAGTGGACACAGGGACAGGTATCCTGGGAAGAGTACAGGGATGCTGCCTGGTTGTGTAGGGATGGGGTCAGGAAGGCCAAGGCGCAGCTGGAGATGAACTCGGCAAGGGCCACAAAGAATAACAGGAAGGGCTTCTACAGGTATGTCAGCCAAAAGAGGCAGGTCAAAGAAAGTGTACCCACCCCCACCACGAGCAAGACTGGCAACAATGGACAAGGAGAAGGCTGAGGGACTCAACAACTTTTTTGCCTCAGTCTTCACTGGCCACCTCTCTCCCCACACCTCTCGAGTAGATGGACAGCAAGGCAGTGACTGGGGGAGCAAAGTCCCTCCCATTGTAAGAGAAGATCAAGTTTCTGACCACCTGAGGAACCTGAACATACAGAAATGCATGGAGATGCATCCCAGAGTCCCGAGGGAATTGGCTGATGTAGTTGCCAAGCCATTTTCCATGATATTTGAAGAGTCGTGGCAGTCAGGTGGAGACCCTGGTGACTGGAAAAAGGGAAACATTGCACCCATTTTTATCAAGGATAGAAAGGAGGACCCTGGGAAGTACCAACCTGTCAGCCTCACCTCTGTGTCTGGGAAGATCAGGGGCCAGATCCTCCTAGAAGCTATGCTAAGGCACAAGGACAGGGAAGTGATTTGAGACCACAAGCATGGCTTCACCAAGGGCGACTCCTGCCTGACCAACCTAGTGGCCTTCTGTGATGGAGTGACTACATCAGTGGACAAGGGAAGAGCTACGGCTGTCCTCTATCTGGACTTTGACATAGTCCCCCACAACATCCTTCTCTCTAAATTGGGGAGAGATGGATTTGATGGATGGACTGTTCAGTGGATAAGGAATTGGCTGGATGGTCACATCCAGAAGATAGTGGTCAACAGCTCAATGTCCAGATGGAGGTAGGTGACAAGTCGTGTCCCTCAGGGGTCCATATTGGGACCACTATTGTTCCATATCTTCCTCAGTGACACAGACAATGGGATTGAGTGCACCCTCAGCAAGTTTGTGGACAACACCAAGCTGAGCAGTGCTGTTGAGACACCTGAGAGATGGGATGTCATCCAGAGTGACCTGGACAGGCTCAAGAACTGGGTCCGTGTGAACCTCATGCAGTTCAACAAGGTCAAGTGCAGGGTCCTGCACCTGGGTCAGGGCAACCCCTGTTATCAGCACAGGCTGGGGGATGAAGGGATGGGGAGCAGCCCTGCTGAGAAGGACTTGGGAGTACCAGTGGATAAAAAGCTGGCCATGAGCCAGCAACATGTGCTTGCAGCCCAGAAAGCCACCTGCATCCTGGGCTGCAGGCCCATCAGCAGGGTGAGAGAGGGGATTCTGCCCCTCTGCTGTGCTCTGGGGAGACCCCCTGCAGTGCTGCCTCCAGCTCTGGAGCCCTCAACATCAGAAGGACATGGACCTGTTGGAGCAGGACCAGAGGAGGCCCCAGAGATGCTGCGAGGGCTGGAGCCCCTCTGCTGGGAGGACAGGCTGGGAGAGTTGGGGGGGGTCAGCCTAGAGAAGAGAAGGCTCTGGGGAGACCTTATTGTAGCCTTCCAGTACCTAAAGGGGCTACACGAAAGAGGGGGACAAACTTTTTATCAGGGCCTGTTGTGACAGGACAAGGGCTAATGGTTTTAAACAGAAAGAGGATAGATTTAGACTAGATAGAAGGAAGAAATACTTTACGCTGAGGCTGGTGAGACACTGGCCCAGGTTGCCCAGAAAGGTGGTAAATGCCCCATCCCTGGAAGCATTCAAGGCCAGGTTGAATGGGGCTCTAAGCAAAGTGGTCTAGTGGACTGGAAGGTGTCCCTGGTAAGTGCAGGGGTGTTGGACTAGATGGCCTTTTACTGTCCCTTCCAACCCAAACTATTCTGTGATCCTATAATCCCACTTTCCCCACCACTCTGATAGGTGTGCCTGATCCCCATCAGTCCAACTGCGTTATCCTATGTGGGGTTTGACCTGCAGGACAGAGCAGACCTGGGACTCGCTCTGAAGTCACCAACCCTCTCCTGTGCAAGGCTGGGGGAGCTGGGGCAGAGGCCAGAGCTGAGTGTTAAGAGCACATCTGTGATGGCACAGCTAACACCGAGACAAGCAGCCAGCTCAGAGCTGCTTCACAGGGCATGCATCAACTTGGGAACCTGCGACTTAGCCAGTAGCAGCACTGCTAGGGACAGAGCAGACAGCACAGAGGGGCTGCCACCAGCATCCCTCAACCAGCCAGAAGCCCTGTCCTCATAGCTTGATGGTAACGGGGATCTGTTACCACCTTGGGATGCTCCTGGCTCCCACAGCTGCCCCAGCTGTGCACACAGGACCCCTGAGGGAGGCATGATGGGCTGCCTACTTCCAAGCAGCACAGCTGTGGCTAGATTGGACTGTTTTGATTTTGGGTGTGCTGGGAGAGAGGTGCAGGCAGCATTCCCTATTCTTCTAACAAAGCTTTTCTGTTAGCAGCAGGAAGAGCAAGAGCTCCAGCCTACACTAGTATAAACCCTGTGGATTTGGAATAAAAAGCAGCACAGAACAAGTTAAAAACCTCAAATTTGCTGGAGGCAGGGAGAGCATGAGCTGGCCAGGGAGCGCTGCAGTGCCAAACACACACGCCTGGTGAGGTGGGCCCTTTCCATCTCCCTCAAACGCAGGCCCTCCAGGGGTGATGGCCCAGCAGGAACCATGCAGGCAGACACTTCTAACACAAGCAGGCTTCAAAGCTCAGCCTTTCCCTGCCAGACCTTGCTCCGCAGGCTGCACGCAGGCACAGGTCAGCTTAGCACACATGCCTCCTGCGGAGCTTCTCAGGAGAGCCGCTCACCCACCAAGAGGGCAGGACTGGGAAGAGAGATGGCCACGCAGGCTGTCTGCAAACTAGCCTAATGCCCATCTTTAAAAGCTGTGTGAAACAACCCTCCTGCAGCATCTGCAAACTGGGGAGAGGAGCTGTGAGAGCTACTGCATGGAGCAGCCATCGGTGGGCAGAAAGTCGTACACATACATCGCCACCGACTTGGACAGGTAGGTCATGGTGCCAAACCGACCACTTGGTGCACTGTCATACAGCAGGCTGCAGATTCCTGTTGCAGGATCCCTCTCCAGCATGTGCTCGTCAGCACCCAGGGCTTTCTGGACAGGGAAGGAGAAAGGCAGCATTAGGAATAAGGGCAGCGCCCTCACCAGCTTCTACCCCAAGCATCCTCCATTGCACTTGCAGTGTGACACATAGATGGTGACCAGCGGGAGGAGGACACTAGTTTTTTGCTGTGTGCCACGAACACAATGGTGACAACAGGCAGGATGCTCCAGGTGGGTGAACCCTGCATAGCTGTGGGGAAGGGAGCCAGCAGTGCTGGGTGCAGGCTGTGGCCCCTGCGTGACGCCCAGCCCCTACCTGCTCCTCATAGAAGAGGTCGTTGGCTATCTGCAAGATCTTTTCCACAGCTATGATGCCACCGATGGTGTGCACCTCCATGTCCACCAGCATGGTGAGCACTAAGATAGCCTCCACCAGTAGCTGCCTGTACTCTGGCTGGGGCACGCGGTTGAGGACTGACTCCACATGCACAGCAAACTTCATTTCCCCTGGGGTCATCTGTGAGGTGGGAGAAAGAAGCACACCTAGAGCACCGTATTGCCAGCATAAGCCCTGAGCTATGCTGGGCACTCACCCAGGGCAACCCAACACCAACCCACCTGCCTTGTTTCCCCTTCACATAAACCTCCTACCTCTCTGGTTGTTGAAGAGGGGAGAACAAAGCCCTCCACGGAGAGGCCATGGCACTGCAGAACAAGAAGGGGCGACTGTGGTTACAGCCTGGAGAAGCACTGTGCTAAGACACATAGGTCCAGCCTGCCAGCTCACTCCCACTTGAGCACTGATGCATACTGCCCCCACACCCCAGCTCCGCCTCCTGACTCGTTGCACAGCACCACTCCTTTCCAATCAGTTTGGCATCAGCCAGAGCCCTCCTGCACTCAGCACAGGGCTCTGCTCCCTGCCTTATCACGCTGAGGATGAGCAGTGCCCGCAGCTGCTTCAGCTGTGGCTCCAGCCCTGCCCCTGCCTGGCTAATGTATAAAGCACCTGTGCAGACCTAACACGCCTCTGCAATGGTCAGCACAGTATGAGGTAGGTCCTATGGGACTACAAGGCAGCTCCAGTTCTTTCCCAGCTTTCCCGGGCCAGCTGCAGGCCTTGTCCGCGAAGCCTACACATCATCAGGGACCAGCCCCAGGTGCCTAACCCCCTGGCAAGGCTGGTGCCTGGGACCACAGGCTCCCAAGCATGGAGACGAGCCAGACGGACATTCAGCTCACCTTCTGCAGGACCTTCCAGACCTTCTGGTAGAAGCCCACAGGGACACGGTTGAGGGCCCCATCCAGCCGCCGTCTCCGCTGCCACTGGCCCTGACGGCTGTCCTTACTGCCCTGGTCTTCCAGCATGCTTGAAAAGGAGCCCTTGCCCAGCAGCTCCGAGTGCCCAGTGGACTGGGCAGACAAAACAAGGACAACAGAGATGGCTACAAGGTTAAATACCCCACAAGAACGCAGCCTGCTGCTGCCCAAGTGTTTGTGCTCACCCAGCCTGGTTCCCAGGCCACAGCTGCTGCCCCCTGCCCCAGGCGAAGCCCACCCTACAGCCCCAGCTCATTGCAGCACCCCCTAGAGCACAGCTCCCTTCTGCGGCCACAAATAGGACAGACCCCATACATGCAGCCAACAAACACAGGTTACCAGAGACGACTTCAGGTCAGCATCCACGGACTGTAAACTGAANAAAAAAAAAAAAAAATCAGACTGTGCCAGAGCAGGGCAGCTATCATGGCAAGCAGAGCAGCAGCAGCACAGACCAAGCTCGGGTCACGGGGCAGTTATCCCAGGGGCTGCAGTTAGCTGGAGATTGAGAGACAGTTTCGAAAGGCGAGCTGCGGAAATTCTCACATTAGCATCAGAGGGGAAGGACTGCGCCAGGGCACAGAGCAGCTGCAAGGCCCCCACATGCCAGTGCTGCGGCAGCAGCGGGCTTGGGCCCGTCAGCANGCAGCGGGCTTGTGCCAGTCAGCACACAGAAGCAGGGCTGCTACTGCTCTGTTGGCTGCTGGCACAGGCAGGGATTTAGTCTCAGGCAGACTGGAGGGCCAGCAGCAAGGTCATGGCCTGCAGATGACCCTCCTCGCCACATACTGGTCCCTCTGTGATGCCAGGCTTCACACTCTAGCTGGTCGGCCATAAACCTGCTGCATCAGCCTCATCCCCACAGGCTCCATCTCTGTGAGGACAGGACCCCTCCTAGAGCTCAGGACTCTTCCTGGACACACACCAGGCACCAGAGGAGATCTTTGTCATTTGTAGCTGGGCAGGAGCCTCTTCCGCCAGAGAAGAAATAGGTGAGGAGGCTACAGGCAGGATCCAGCAATTACCAGTGAACTGCTTGGCAGGGCTACTGCTGGTCATGGCACTGGAAACATCATGAGATCCCACTCAGCAAGTTTTTGGGGGTATAATGGGATCTGTTCAGCCATAGCAGCTATGGAGCACAGCTCCCAGCTGGTTGTAATGCCAATACATCCCACGGCTTAGAAAAGCCTTCTTCCCGACCAGTCCAAACACAGCTGGTCCCACTCAGAGGGGAGCTCCCTGAAGGCTGCGGGGCAGTGCCAGCCCTGGGCCACCACAGCACGTTAGGCAATGCCGACCTCTTTCCAGGGAGCCAGCCTCCTTCCCCCATTCCGAATAGAGCAACCCTGAGCCTGCCGAGAGGGGGAAGCCAGCTAATTGCTGCAGCAGCTCGCTCAGCAGGTTTGCTTAGGAAAGCTCATGAACTCATGCATGCTTGGAAGCTGCCCTGGTGTGTGGCATGAGGGATAGACGCTGAGGCTGCAGGAGGACCAGAGTCGCTTCACCTTACTCCCAGTCAGAGACTGCCTACGTTTATCCAATTGCTGCAAGAGAAGAAGGAAATGAAGTTTCTGCTGCTGGAAGAGGCCCACCAGGACACAGGATACCTGGGACACTGCATAGTCCTCCCCACCCCTGCACCTTCTTAAACACCTCTGTGTCAATTCCAGAGCAACCCCCACCCCCACTAAGATTTACCCCCATTCCCCCCCCAGAGCAGGACTGGAGCCCAAAGGAGTTTCTGGAAGCAACTGTAAGCTCTCTAAAGCCCAGGAGCGAGTGAGCTCCTGCTCTCCCATCAATCCTGCCTGTCCTGTTGTCACCCACAAAACCTGGCAGCAGCAGCCTGCACCACCTGCCCTCACCTGTTTGATCTCACTTTTCAGCCTGACAATGCCAGCACGCTCAGGCTTGGTGGCCCCGACAGCCCCCACCTCACAGATGGAGACAGCAGTGGTGAGCGATGAGTCGACCGATCGCACTGGAGGGGAAGAGAGGTCTAGAGTGGGTACCATGGCTCAGCGCATGGATGTCCCTTGTACCTTCTCAGGCAGTAGTACCTCTGCACACCCTTGCCCTCTGTCCCAACCAGCACAAGAGATCCATGAGCACAGCACAGAACTGCTTCAGTTCAGGCCAAGTGCCGAACTAAGCAAAGCCCCAATAGCCACAGGACTTGGGCTCGATCCCTGAAAATTCACTCAGCACCACTCTGCTGAAGAGAAAGCTTCTTGCTGGACCACTGCAGAAGCAGCTGTCCTGAACACGCAGGAGGACAGGGACAACCCCCACAGGTGGGAACACCGGGAGCTGGCCACGCTCTGTACCAGGACCCAGCTTTGCCTAGAGATGCTCTCACAACCCTGCTGAGAGACTCACCACTCCTTTCCACCCCAAATTCCTTGCCCGAGAGAATGTGGTAAAGGAGGCTCTTCATGTCTGATGGGCTGAGATTCATCAGGTTCTCGGTGGCTTCTCCAGCTGGAGAGAACAGAATTAGGATGTTGTACCCTACTTCACAGCACTCCTGGGACATTTCTACCCTGCACCCCACTCTGTTAGCAGGGGAAGCACTGGTACAGGAGCTCATCCTCCAAGGACATACACTACCTCCAGGTGCTACCTACCAGGGACTCTTCCCCATGACAGCCCAACACATGCCTGAATAGAGTCTGTAGTGAAATCACCCACCTGTGCTGCCAGAGAACAGTCCCAGCTGCAGACCCCAGCATTTTCACGCAGGGTCTCGTCCTGGCGCTGAGCTGCCTATTTTTAAGACCACTTCTCTTTCCTGGCTGACAGGGCCCTGAGTGCCACAGCACCTACCCCAGCCAGGGTACCATCCCCGCTGCACATACCTGAGCAGCGCAGGGAGTGCGCCAGCTCTGTTGCCATCACCTGGATGATGAGCCCAATGCGGATGCGGAACATCTCAGCAAAGAGTGCAGGCTGTGTGCGCATGTACATGGCCAAGTACACCATGATCTCCTGCAGGGAAAGAGGCAGATCACCCCACTGCTGCTCGCCAAGGCAGACACCCAGCTGTTGGTGTCCCCTGCTGCCCTAGTCCCTCACCTGTGTGAGGATGGACACACTGAGGTTCTTCTCACTGGCTTCATCAATGAGGCGAACGAGCTCCTCATAGGGGATTGGGCTGGGGAGGAAATGAACAGCAGAGCAGGTGAGAGGCAGCAGAGCAAGCCCTGCATCCCTCCTTGTCTGTACAGCCCAGAGAGGAGAGATACAGCCTGGGGACAGCCACCCAGAGCCGTTCCTGCCCACGGACTCCAGCGGGCTCACATCCAGCCCCAGTGCAGCACGTGTTTGGAGGGAGAGGTGCCACACTCACGCAGAGATAGTCTTCTCACGTGGCTCTGGGGGCAGCCCCACTGTCAAGTGCTTCTGGTGAGACAGGAGGTCAGTGCAGGCCTGGGGACAGAAAGGGTCACCCCAGGCATCACCAACAGCTCAGGGTTTGGGGCCTCAGCACAAAGCAGCACTGATGCAGCTACAGTTCGCCTGCCCACTCTGCTGCCTCCTCTCCTCTCAGCCCGCTAGAGGCCAGCTGCACAGTTGTTACCTCATCCAGAGCTTCCACCTTCTTCTTGAGGATGCCAGAGATGTAGCGGATCAGCGCCCACTGGCGTGTGTCCCCCACGCGCACATACAGCTCAGTGAGGAGTTCCTTGACAGTGGGGCCAGGCTCGCTATCAAGCCCCGTGTGCCACTCAGGCCCCCTGCAGTAAAAGAGATGCTCGGTTCTAGCCAGCAATTTGCCCTGTGGCAGCTACCTGGCAGCCCCCAGGCTTTGTGGGTTGGGACGCATGCACAGCCTGCAATGGCTCTCTCTGCTCAGTGAGCCAGCAGGACTTGAAGCTCATCGTACTTAAGGCTGTGGAGCATGTAGAGGATGTCTGCTTGCTCCTGCAGCGTGGGGCAGAGGCGCAGCTGGTCCACCAGTGCCTTGCAGTCCACATTGCCATACTCATCACGGGGCAGGTTCATCTCTGCATAGAATGTGTGGCTCTGGGGGAAGGAAGACCCACACCCCTGGTTAGCACCACCAGCACGCTACACCAAGTGCGGTCTGGTTATGGAGCCAAGGCCATTCACCCATGGATACTCCCCCTCGCCAAATACCAAGCCTTCCCCATGCAGCCCCACAAGGACCGTCTGGCTCCAGCTGAAAGGATGCCACTGCTTGGCCAGTCTGGGAGGGACAGGGCTCACCTTGCCATCCATGTCGTGCTGGTGGGGTGAACTCAGCAGCTTAACTGACTGCTGGGATGCCTGGAAGATCTTGCTGGGGACATACATCCCAACATCTAAAAGAAAGCTGATGTTGGTGCACACTTCTCAACACCAACCACCACTGCTGTGCCCCAAACCACCTCACATCTAACACTGCTCCCACAGCAACCCCTGCAGAGAACTCGGCTGTAGGAGAAGCAGTCTCTGCCCACCCAGTTAGAGGAATGCCATGAGGAGCTGCCATCCCTTATTGTTCAGCAGTTTCCATAAGGACTGCTCAGGCACCAACTCCAAGATACTCCATGGCCAGGACTAACATGACGGACATAAAGCGCCTTTGCCCAAGCAAAGGCTGGGGTGCTGTGCAGTCCATGGCATGCTCCCCTGGGGCTCCCAGAATCACACAGCTGGGAGAGCTCCCAAAGCACCTCAGCCTCCCCCCACAGGCTTGAGCAAAGGTGCTGAGGGCGCTGGAGCTACTCACTCTGGACATGAAGGTCCTTGGCCTTGGATGCCAGGGACATGAGGTCACGGGTGGTATGGACTGCAGCCCGGAAGCGGCTCAGCCCTCCCCGCTGGGCGGTGGGAGGGAGGTTCGACTGGGGAACTGTACGCTGCAGCAGGTGGTCCAAGTACTGAGCAACCTCGTCGTAGGTGTCCGCTGGAAGGGGAGACAGAGGAGGGAGGGTTCAGCTGCTTTGCGCCAGGGCACCCCCAGACCCTGGAGAGCCCCCAGCTATGCCTCAGCAAGGGCAAAGCTTTGCTGGCTGCACGAAGCGACAATGTGGGGCTAGTGCTGGCAGTCAGATGGACAGACAGACAGCGCCAGCAGCTAGGCTCACAAAGCATGGCAGCCGCGGCACCCCTTTTCCTGCACTGCTCCACTGCCTGGGACACTGGCTGCCAGCTGCTGCCAAACTGGTGCTCCCTGTGAGTCCCACCTGGACAAAGGAAGCGATGGTGCTGCAGTGTGTCTGGTCCAAGCCTGCGCAAGGACAGTGGGGTCTGCTCAAACCCCACAGTGAAACCCTCACACTCTGTCCCTCTGGGGAAAGGGAGGCACAGCCAGGGGCTGCCTGTCCAAGCAGAGACCACTTAGGAGCATCCCAGCACAGCAAGGGCCCCATCCAAGCAGGAGTCCAGCATGGCAGGGTGGGTTCTGCAACAGTTATTTCTAATTAGAAATTACCAGTTATTTCTAATTAGGAGTTAGAGGAGGAGTTATGGCTCCTGCCTTGCTCCTTGCCCAGCCTCCAGCAGCTCCCATTGCTCCCAATCCAACATCAGGAGTGCCAGAGTCACCGCTCGTTAACTGCTCATGGGGGCTCTGCTCAGCCGGGAGATAACAGCACTGCCCAGCAGTGAGGGGGATGCCCCAGGCAGGAGATGCCCCATGCCAAGACAACACGACACAGAGCTGTCAATGTATTCCCAGCCAGTTCGCCAGGGCAAAGCCTTGCTGCTCTCCAACTGGCAGACAAGCTCTGTGGTGTGTCTGCCCCAGGAGGTGAGCTGCAGACTGCAGCTGAGGCTGACAGCACCGCATCCCCTTTTCGTACCTGGTGGGGATGCCTCGTGCCAGCACCTGAAGGCTCAGCTGGAGTAGTCCCCCAGACACCAGGCTTGAGAAGATCTTCCTGCCTGGCTGCAGCAGCTGACCACAGGAAAAACTTAAAATTGGGTATTTTCCGGCTGCTGTAGAGAAGCCAGGCAGGCCCTGTCTCCCATTGGGGCTGGGGGGAAACAGACACCTTGAGGAAGCCCAGGTGCAGCCTGCAAGAAGACTGCAGGCAAAGCCAGAGGAGGGCAAGAGAAATAAGTATTCAGCATCACAGTAGCACAAACATTGGCTACAGGAGCAGCCGAGGCACAGCAGACCGATGGGAAGGCTGGGAAGATGACCAACACTAGGTCATGCAAGAGGAAAACATACCCAGACCTGCTTGCAAGGGGAGCAGCAAAACTTGCACCCCACCGTGGTCTCAGGACAAGGTGGGTCCATCACGTTGTGATGGGCCAAGGCCCTCTCAGGCACCATATCCACAGCAGGAAGGCCTCAATTTGGCACCCACTGGAGCAGCTCTGCCCAGGGAGGGTCAAAGGCTTCATGAAAACAACACTCAGATTGCTTGGGGACACGGTGGCTCTTCCCCATGATCTCAGGCACTGTACCATCACTCTCTGCACCGATACTTGTGCACTAAAGATCCTCAGGCAAATCTCCCAAGTGGAGGCAGGTTGCCAAGCCTTCGTCTCTTCCCCACACGACAGCCTACAAAGGTCGGAGCAGCTAATTCCAGAGTGTCCTCTGTGCTCTCCATGGCCACGTCCACCAGCCTCAGCCCCATCTGGCTGGGAAACCCCTCCAGCAAGGAGGCTACAACAGCTGTATCAATTCACGCCGTCCCACCCCACTGGTGTCACCATGAGCATCACCCAGAAAAGGTTAATTGATGGAGGGTCAGATGGGAACAGAAACATGGTGAAAACCCAAGTGTATGAAGAACGCAGTGGCAGACACTGGCAGGGAGGTTGGGTGTTATGGGTGAGTTTGCCATTTGCCACGCCACAGAAGCGACTGGCCTGTTCCCCCTTACCATCCTCTGCTATCTGCAAGCCATGCAGCCACTCCTCCGCGTCTAGCTCCTCAAAGCTGTCAATGCTGAGCTCGTAACTCTTGGTAAAGACCTTACCCTCTGGCCCAGGGTCCATAAAGCTGAGGTGCGTTCGGCACGACGTTGTCAGGAACTCCGACAACTTACCCGTCTGGATCCTGGGCGAGAGGAGGGGAGGTCACACAGACAGGAAGGGGGAGGCAATACAGTTGGCTTTGCCTCCTGGATCCAGGGCAGGCTGAGATGCACTCGCCAAGGAGTGTACACACGCCCCAGTGCCTGCTTTAGCTGCCTGCAACTCCTCCAGCCACAGGTGGGCATGGAAGGGCTGCCCAAAAGCTATTAGAGGTATCCTGCAGCCATAAGTTTAATGGCATGAAGAGATACAAGCTCTCTGGCATCTCCTCTGTTGGGACTGTAGCCCCAGGGTGCACTTACAGCCTAGCACACCCCAGCATATCCTCCACAGCTTGTTCCCCAACAGCTGATGCTCAGGACCACCAGGTACCCTCATAACCAGGCTCTGAGAGGCCACCAGCCCTCTCCCCTCCTGCACCCCAGGAAGCTGCACTCACCTGGCGCCACCAAAATACCCGTCCTGCAGCTTCCGCAGTGTTGCCAGCACCGTGGGGTGCACACTGCTGCCGGTTTCATCTGTTGGGGGACAGAGACACAGGCAGTCAGGCTCTCCCGCTCAAACAGGCTCCCAAAAGGTAACACAGGGCCCAGTGGGCATTCAGACATGCAAAGCACCATGGCATCGGCCAGACCCCTGCTTTGGGATGCACAGCCAGGCTGTGGTACCAAAAGCACCACCCAAAAAGGGAAATTCAGGACTGTGCAGGCTGGATTCCATCAAAGCCAGGCCAAGATGCACTCCAGGCTGCTGGAATTTCACCTTGGGCTGAAACTGACAGTACCAGACAGCAGGACCCAAAAAGCCCCCTGCTCTGTCCTTGGCTTTCATACGAGGCAGCAGAGCGGTGCTGCTGTCAGGGACAGAAGACACCACAGCAAAGGGCATGCTTGAGACACTAAGGGGATTTCAAGTAAACAAGGAGAGTCAAACAGGCCTGAAAGCAACGGAGTGCCTTCCCTGCACCAGGCTCATGGGGAAGCTGTAAGCAGCTCCAGAGAAGCCGGTTTTGCTCTGCGTCATCGCACAGCTCTCTGCTCCTTCTGGTTTGCTGTTCTCCCCTCCCTGTTGTCTAGGAAATCCTTTAGCAGGTGGTTAGCCTTAGTGAAGAGTCAAGATGCAGGAAAAGCCTCAAGAACACTTTTACAGAGGGATTATTTTTTCAGTCCTGCTCCCGAAAGGCCTCCCAACAAGCCTAGCTGCCCGGAGACTTAATACCTCCATGCCAGCAAACGTCCCTTGAGCTTCAGGCACTAGTGCTTGGCAGGCAGCCCCGCTAGCTGCCAGGGCAGCTGCCAACTCAGTGTGGCTTCTTTGAGCAGTAAGGTCTTTACAGGATGGTACTGGCTGTTCCAGCCCCACCGTGTCCCCATTACCAGTACAGTCCCACATCTGCCCACCCCCTTCCTCCCACAGACGCTGCTTCAGCCAAATGCCTTGCGAGGCTGGAGGATCCATACCAAGCATGGTGTGGGAGATGGGGAAGGTGATGGTTGGCTGCCCGGTCATCCTCCAGCGGCTGCAGAGGTATGAGAGATCTGTCCTCAGCATCTCCACAATCATCTTGTTGTCGAGAGCCAGGTAGAACTGCTGCTGGTCTATGAACTGCGAGGACAGCAGGAGACCTGAGTAGCCCTTCCCACAGCCACCAGGTCCCTTTGGTGCCACCCACACCTTCCCACAGGCACTCAGCAAGGCCAGCCACACTGCACTCAGGGCAGATGCTCCTTTGCATTGACAGCTCATCCCACCTCACCTGGTATGTGCCAGTACAGTCTAGCAAAGGACCCTCAACCCCCAGGGCAGCTACTGGCCACCAACAACTACAAGGAAATAACACTACAGCTCAGCAGCAGCCTCACCCAGGCCCCACACAGCTGGTCCATGCTGTGCCTATCCCAAGCAAACATGCACTTCCCACAGTGCCAGGCTCACAACCCTGCTCGTCCCTGCACCATGACAGACAGAGGGATCCCTGTCCTGCTATCAGCCTCCTCCTGGTGCGTCACAGTGAGCAAAGAGATTGTCACCCAACACTGACCATCAGAAGGCTGAAATCATCTCCTGCCAGCACGCACACAGCCAGGACCACCAACTTTGCTGTTTCACACCCCAGAGCTGGGCTGTTCAGAGGGTGTTAAGCCAGCCCTAAGAATAACTCGAGCATTCAGCCAGCGGAGAAACCCCCTGCCCAGTTCCAGATTGCATGACAGCTGAGAACAGGCCCATGCAATGCCACCTACCTGTGGAGTAAAGGTAAAGATGTTCTTCCTGATTTTGTAGAGCTTGGAGGTCCCAAGGACGCCCATGTGCCGGTAGGGCCGACCCGTCAGGCACATCTGCTTGTTGCGGCCTAGGGGGGCAGGAGGAGGTGGCTTTAGTGCAAGCCTCCTCACAAAAGGGGATGCAGCAGCAAGCAGAGACAGGCCCCTGTGCTACCAGGCAGCAGGAAAAGGCTGGTTTATGGTCAGGGTACCCCAGAACGCTGTGTTGAGTTGGCGCAGCTCTAAGGGACAGTGATAATCTGTCCCCCGGCCCTACCCAGGAAGCTAGAGACACCCAGGCCCTCCCCAGGGACTCTTGCTGAAACAGGGACATACAGCCCATCCTGACCTCTGCAACCTGCCACACCTCCAGGTCTTTGGGGATGTCAGAAGCTGGGGCAGGGTCAGGGGTTCCCCCCTGCACAGGGCTGGCCGCCCAAAGCTGACAGCCCTATCAGTGCTCCCATTGCTCCTGGATTACTCCCAGAGCCCAGGATGGTGCAGCAGCAGCAGCGTTGCCCCTTGGTCATGTCAGCCCTGGCAGCTGCCAGGCTACTCCCCTGCTCCCTTTGCCCATATCACACTTGGCCTTTTGGTGGCTTAAATTAGCCAGCGCGTGCAGCCTACGGTGGATCAGGTTTCTCCTTTGGCCCAGGCTGAGTCTCCAGCTCCTGCACAACAAGCCCCATGCCCAAGGGGTTGCAGCGTCAGGGAATGAGTGTGCAGAGCTCTGGAGCACACCCTCCCCTCACACTCAGCCCTGCCAACCCTCCAACAGCCATCCCACCTGAGCTACAGGCTCTCTCAGAGAGGGACTGAGGTCTGGCTTGTCTCCCCCATCGAGACCTGGGTACAGGAACAAAAGCTGGTTCCTGCCCACACCAGGCCCATCCTATACGGATCAGAGCCTCTGCCTGTCCCTAGGACAACTGTGAAACTGCAGTGCCAAACCTTTATCCCTTTCAGAATCACCCTGAACAGCACTGCCTGCCACCTCAGTTCCCCTTGTGCAGGGGTAGCTTTATCAGGCCCAGGAAAGGGTGGCAGAGCCCTCATCAGCCAGGCAGACAGCAGCAGGGCAGGACATCAGCATCGATGTGCAGGTGTGCCAGGGGACAGGACAGACCCTTCTGCACCCCCTTTGCTGCAGAAGCAGGGAACCCAGCTCACCCAGCCGGGCGTAGATGTGGCTGAGGATGCGAGCAGGCTGCACTCTGATGGGGTAGACCTCTGCCACAGTCTCCACATCGATGTCCTCCTTCTTCAGGACAGCCTTAATTCCCTCTGTCTCTGCCAGGATGCACACTGTGGAGAGAGGAGGACAGGCTCAGTACAGGGTGTGACAGCACTGCCCCTGGCCTTTGTGGACACATACAAGGTGCCACATCACATAGAGACAGCTGTCTGGGGTCCCTTTGGGAACCAGTTCCCACTGCAGAGGTCTGCCTTGCTCCTCCTAACACTCTCTACACCCAAGTCTTCCCTACTGAGCGGAAGGAGGACAGGACAGTTTTCAACCTCTCTGTGGAAGAGGTTGTAACAAGTGATATTTCTCTGGGGTAATGCAGGGTAGAGTGGAAGGACTTGCACCCCATGTTATACCCACCTGGCCAGGGCTGAGATCTGGCAGTCAACCAGCAATCAGAGCCACCCCTGAGCCACCCCCGTGAATTCCACATGGGCAGGGTCCTCAGGCCTGCCAGGCACAAGGGTTTGAGACTGGTCCCTTTCCCTCACCTTGGACCACCACATCAGGCTTGGGGACAGTCGCAAACCGGCGGTTGAGGGGATCTATTTCACCAGGAGCTAGAAACCCCTGAAGAAAAAGAGGTATGAGGAGATGAATGTTTCATGGGCAAGGTAGAATGGGTGATGCCTACGAACAACCCACCTTTAAGAGGTCCCGGGGGATGGAGGTGACAACTTCCCCACAGTAGGTGGCTCAGGGTAGCAGCATTTGCTCTTTCAGAGCTCAGAGCCTGGCCCCACAACCCTCCCCATCACCAGGGGTGACCATACCTCGGCCATCAGGCAGCCCAGGATGTAGAGGGACTGCCCCCACATGAGCGGCAGCTTGCCCATGGGTATCCTGTCCACAGTGTGGGGGTTCCTGTACTCCTCATCCACCTGGAATACAAACCAGGAGGTCAGAGAGGGATCCACAGTCACAGGATGCTAAAGGAAGCATCATCATTGCATTTTGAAGTCCAGCAGTTTAAGGCTTAAAACAAGAGCCAACAAAAGCATTTGCCACAGAGGGTCCAAAACATCCTGCCTACATTCCTCATTTCTTCTCATGATTGCCCCAGGCACCCACATCAGACAACAGATCAGCTGCTCAGACCACGTTTGGGTTCCCTACAAAGGCCATCCCACAGGAATGACTGACATGCCCCAGGAGCACCAGGGAGATGCGGATGCTGGTGGGGAGAGCATCTCTCCTGTACCACCTGAGCACCAGGAGGCTGTTGCTCTCAGCCCAAACATACATCCTCATCACTGAAAGGGAGCTCAGCACAACCTCCTCAGCCCAGGTCCACGTGTCCTGAGCTCTCAGAGAATTCTGACTCCAGGCCAGCAGACTGTCAGCAAAGCACCCTTGTGTATGGGGGCAAGAAATGCTTTGGGTAAAAAAAAGCAGTTTATTTATCCAACATGGTTTTATAACAGCTCCAATCCACGCTTTTTTTTTTTTTTTTAACGCAGGGTTTCCATGCACTACATGTGCTGCTTTACTAACAATTTGGGTTAACGAGCAGTTAAAACATCTGGTAATGAGACATTCCCACTCCCACCATAGCCTGGGACCACTCACCTTATCTGGTGGGACGCTGTACAGCTCTGGCATCAGCTGCACCCCATTCTTCCCCTTGATGAGAACTCCCTCAAGGGCTTCCCGGTACTCCTGCACCTGAGGAGAGAAGAGACAGGATCTGACCCCGGTCATGGCTCCCTGCATCCTTCCCCCACACACCTCCCTTGCCAGGGACTCCTTTCCACCGTCCTGGCAGCTCCTGCCTCCCTTACCTGCTCCATGTTTCCGGTGAAAATCCCATCAATGATCAAGTATGCCCAGAAGAGAGGCCACTCGCACTCGATGTTCTCAAACAGCTTCAGTTCAGCAGGTTCGTAGTAGGGGCGGTTGGGGTCCTGCAGGGAGGGTGTGACAGCAAGGCAGGTGGTGGGTGGCAGGATCCCCTCAAGCTGACAGGGCTCCTACTCCCCCCAAGACCCCAGTCAAATGCCCTCCCAGTCCTCCTCTGCAGGTGATGACTGAGACAGAGCCAAAACACAGTTTCACTTCCAGTCTGTGTCCTTTCCATCAGACATCCCCTCCCAAGCCCCCTGCGCTGATGCCAAAGGGACTCAGCCTTCCTGGGCAAAGGGAGCCTACCCAGTCCCCAGAAGAGCATCCCAGAGCCTTGTCCCCCTCACTGCACTGGGGACACCTGCGTCCCCATCACCTTGCCTGCTCTGCCCCAGCTCCTCAGCACCTGCCTTCTCAGGCATCCCCAGGCTGGCCCAGCCGGGCGCGAGGGCTGAGGTTGGTCACACAGGGCCAGAGAGCAGGGTCCCTCCTGCCATTTGGTGTGACTGCGAGCCTGACATGAGGGATGTGGTCAGGATGTAGAGCTGCCTTTGCTGAATCCTCCCACCCCAGATGTGCATGGTCTAGTCCCCCAGGGGACCTATGCTTGACCCTCCCTGCTAACTGCTTTAACTCTGCTGCAGAGAAGGGAAAGAGCTGGCCTTAGCAGACTGTCAGGCAGAGAGGACAGCAGTGACAGAGGGAGCAGATGTTTTCTATAGTGCCTGTGCACTGGCCACAAGCTCCCAAACTCCCATTTGACTCTAGCCAGCTGCAGTGCCTCTGCAGGCAACACTGCCCTTCCCATGCCTTGCAGCTCCCCAGAAGTAATCCCTGGCTTTGCACGCTGGCAAAGCTCGCGAGCGCTGGGAAAGTCGGACTGAAGATGCTGCTGCTCTTCTCTGGCTCTGGAGAGAGACAGCCACACACGCTGCCTATTATGGTCAGGTCTGAAGAGGCACAGAAGAGGAGAAGCATTTAGAGGCACTCATGCCCAAAGAAACCCCACCAGGTTATGGGCCCAACAGCCAGTGATGATTTAAGAGCCCCCAAGTACTATTTCCTGGTTCTGTGGTTATCAAATGCGACTACTGCTTATAAAATTTTCCTGTTTTCCCTCCCCAAAGCAGCAGAGGAAAGTCTCCACTTGCTCTGCTGAGAGCGAAGTGTGGCAGTATGCAAGCAGCCTGCTGTCCTGGGAGAGGCAGAAGTAGCTTTGTGACTTCCAGTGCTGCTGCAGAGCTGAGGCTGTCAGAGAGGAGCACTGCACAGTCACCTCCACAGGCCTCCAGCCCTCGCTCAGGGCTTGTGGAGCCCTGGGAAAGAGCCCATCTTGGCAGGGCTCGCACATGGGGCAGTGGTACCATCTTCTCCCAGCCTAAGAGATACACAACACCACCAGGTCCCAAGATGCAGGCAGAGCCAGCCTCTGCCCACCTGCTATGGGCATGGGTAAGATGTACCATCTCTGCAGTGGGCTCTGGCACCTTCGGAAGCCTTGCCCAGACTCATGACACTGCCTGGCGCTACTCAGGGCCCTCATCTTCCCAGTGGTCCCCACCACAGCCTTTGCACTACACCTGGGGGAGCTGCAAATGCAACCCAGGGCAGCTGCCGCTTGGCACTCAAGTTCTGGCAGGTGGCCGGGCTGGGGACGCTTACCTCTTTGGGGGTCCTGTATCCATCCCGGAGGAAGCGGCAGCAGCCGTAGCGCCCCTGGAAGGGAGGGAAAGAGGTGCTGAGCAGGAGTCACAGTGTGAGATACCTTGTACCTTCAATGCAGAAGCATGGTGGGGAGGTGTCTCCTCCAGCCAAATACCCTCTCACTCACCCACCTACTGCTCAGGCACTACAATCACAGCCTATGGCCACAGCACACAGGACTGTTTCTTTGCACACCCCTGCCACAGGTCGCGGAGACTGGGAGGACGTGCCCCAGCACCCCCTCCCCAAATACTTTTTTGGGGAGAAAAGAGCTACAACAGTTTGCACTGCAACTGTCTCCCAGGAAGGGTGAGACAAGGGCGGAGCCACTCACCTGCAGCTTTGTGATGATCTCTTGCTTGGTGATTTCCACCAGCTCACTGTCCTCCACAGCAAATGCTGGGTAGGAGATGACAGAGAGCACACTGGCGTCCACCTCCTTGGACGTGGAGGCCCTGGGCAGCATCGAGTGGAGGATGGACTGTGCAAAGGGGAAGGAGGGGTGGTTAGGCTGCCAGGCTGGGCATCGTTCACACCGCAACCCCGGGAGATCACAGTTCATCTTGCAATGGTGCAATACCCATGCAGGTCTCACCTGGCAGTGTTGCACCTCATCCGACAGCACCCGTATCACTGACTGCGGGCCTCCCTTTGCTCCAAAGAGATCCAGTTCATCCAGTGCCTCCAGAGCAGCCTGCAAGCAGGGTGAGACTCAAAGCAGCAAGTCCTCCACCACACTGCTCATCTCTAAGAGCTCTCACCCTCTACCAGTCCCTCTGTGTAACACACTGCCTGAATTTAAATGAACGTAAACCCTGCTGTGGCTGCAGAGCACCCCGGTCAGAATGTGACCACGTTTCCAAAGCCACAGGTAGCCAGACATCAACAGGGTCCTAGACATTTCTGCCACACACCCCAATTAATTTCTCACGCCCAGTTCAGGCAAAACTCAGGCAAGAGTGGGACAGTTTTATCCCAGCACACAAGTATAAAAGTTTTCCTCCCCAGGAACCTATCACCGCATGGGGCACTGAGCCTCAATAGTTCAACATGCCCAGCCTTCCCTGTAAAAAAGCAGCACTGGGCCACTGGTTCTCCCCAGCACCCGCCCAGCACCTTTTCCCAGCTCACCTTGGCCATGCCGACGGAGCTAGCATTCAGCTCGGTGATGCCCTGGTTCGTCTTGTCCCCACGTTCCCATATCCCAAAGTCCTGCACAGAGGCAGTGGCACGTTGGAGCAGGGAGCAGTTCACAGCATACCCATAAAGCCTTCAAATCCCACCTATAGATGGTGCTTGCAGCAGGTGCCGTGGGACTCTGCCCACCAGCACTCAGGAGGGGCCCACAGCTGCCCCTAGACACCAGCCCACCACTTGCACCCCCAGGGCACGCTCCCCTTCCCTAGCATGGACTACCCACCGCGGTTTTGTAGGCTGCTTCAATGTAGAACACTAGGTTCTGGATAAAGTTGACTTCATCCAGGCTGTGAATTATGTGGAGGCCTAAAGCAGGGGGAGGAACTCACATTAGTCGCTCCAAGTCCACAGGCAGCCCTAGGAAGGGGCTGCAGTAACCCAGCCCGAACCCCTCCTCCTCGCTGCATGCCTGCCCCACGGGAGCCACATCCTGACTGGCTCCCATCCCCATCCCACCGCGCTACGGCAGCGCTGGGGCTTCAGGCAAATGGGTGCTCTTAGAGAGACGGACATCAAGGGGCACAAATCCACTTTGGGTGCCGTGAGCACAAGAAAACAGGGAGGTCAGGGAGGCCATCACAGCAGCCTGGCACCCAGGAAGCTGCACCCAAACTGAGAATGTGGAGAGCCCTGGAGATCAGTACACTTGAAGCTGAAATGGCATTCCCCAACGGTGTCACCTGAGGCTGTCATTTGAGCCAGCATGAGCAAGTAGAGGGAGGTGGCATCCATCTGTAGGTGACCCCACTCGTGGTCCCCTACCACGGTGGCACAGGTGCGGGTGTTGTACTTGGCATGCAGGCAGTCCCTGGTGCTCCGACTGTACTTGAACGCCTCCACTTTGTCCACCTTGAGAAGGACAAGGAGATGCAGGGGTTCATAAAACCTTGTCTCCAGAGAGGTCTGGCAGCCCCAGAGCCAAGGGCTGCCCCGTGCTTTTAGCCCAGCATGTGAAGCCATGCCTGGCAGGGCAAAAATCCTACAGCCCCCTGGCTGAATCCCTCCATGCAGCAAGGCAGCGAGCGCAGGCTCACGTGCCACCCTAGTGCAGGGCTGCGGCCACATAGGGCCCACGGCCACAGTTGAACTGTGTGGAGAGAAAAGGGTCAACCCAAATGCCCTCAGGGAGAAGAGCTGTGGAGTCCCAGCGCCAGCCAGACCACAAGACAGGGAGCAGCTGGCAAAGGCTCCACTGGCCACCAGCCCGCAGCACTGGGACTTCCATCACACCAGGGACAGATGCCAAGTCAGAGCTTATTTCAGGACTTGCTGGAAGGGGGCCTTCCCTCCACTCTTCAGGGAAGGCTGGGGAGAGCTGGCACAGCTGGGACTGACACTCTGTGGCAGGGCTAGTCTTTGAGGAGACCACTTGACTCTCAGAGGCGCTCCCCAGCCCCTACCTGTCTCATCATGCACTGAAGCAGTCCCCGCATCAGCTTCACCACGCTCTGCAGGAACAAGGAAAACAGCCTTGTTAATCCCCAAGCAGCCAGGAGAAGCCCTGACTCAGGATATCAGCTGGCCACTGACCTTTGCAGGGCTCCAGCATCTGTAACCGGAGCCCACGCTCACATTTCCGTGGCCCCTACTCCCTACGCGACAGCAGAGGGAAAGCAAGATTTCTTGGCCTGCCAGCAAGGCCAAGCTGCTGTGCTGTGCAAGGGGAGGGAGGGCACGGCTGCAGGATGCAGCTCCCCAGCCCCTGGGAGAAGGGCTGCGTCCCCGCATCACCCCAGAGCCAGAGGGCTGCACCCTCCGGCTGGCCTCTGGAAGAGAAAGCTCTGACGTCCCTTCCTGTTGCCCCCCGCGCCTGGGGACAGCCCTGTCCCCGTCCTCACTGCACAGCCCCCATCGCCTTTCGGCCCCGGAGCTGGGCCGTGCCAAAAGCAAACCAGCCGGGAGGTGACAGCGGCTCTCCGGAACCGCCGGCCAGGCGCAGGCCCAGCCTCCCGCCAGCTCCCTCCTACCTGCTCCAGCTCGTAGGCCTTCGCCTTGTCCTCGTCGCGGTCGGCGTTCTTGCGGTAGGCCAGGCCGAGCCCCCAGACGGCCAGGATGCTGTAGACGTTGTCCCGGACCCAGGCATCCCGGTGGTCGTCGCTGGCGGGGAGCAGGCCCGTCACCGCGTCCTGCGCAGGGGGGGGACACACCGAGGGGCCGCGGCCCCCCTCCCCCGTTAACTCCGCCTGACGCGGCGCGCG